>VZTO01023443.1:0-23761 GCA_013400615.1 Syrrhaptes paradoxus | reverse complement strand
TCCAGGTCTTTTTTATGTTGGGGGCCCCACATCTGAGCACGATACTCAAGGTGGGGTCTCATGAGAGCAGAGTAGAGGGGGAGAATCACCTCCCTTGACCTGCTGCTAATGCTTCTCTTGATGTAGCCCAGGACACGGTTGGCTTTCTGGGCTGCAAGCGCACACTGCCGGCTCATGTTGAGCTTCTCATCCACAGAGGGGGTTAGTTAGCAATCTTTCACATAGGCTGGTATGTTCTACTGAGAGACTAGCACAGATAAAGATAGTTTTAGGTAGTGGAGAGAAGTATTTGCAACTAGAAGCATTCTTACATTAGCACAGCTGGTGAAGACCAAAAAAGCACTTCTATTGCTTTCTGTTAATGTGGTGGTAGCAGCAGTGGGCATCTGAGCACAGTGGAGATATTGGCTAAGAGTTAACAGCATTATTGTAGCTGAAGTTCTTATGATTAGGAACTTCTGCTTTTGTGTAATTTAGAAAGCCTTTTGGAAATAATCTTTGTTTGGCATATGGGTTGGAAGGAGTAGGAGACTGAGGAAAATAACTCATGCTGGGACACAGTAGAGAATAGCAAACCAGGTGGAAGAAAGGCTCCCCTGCGAGGGCTGAGCCACAAGAGAGGATGCCACATTGCTGCTGTCTTAAATGAGTGCTTCCCATTTAGAGTTCCTTCCCAAGTCTGTGCTTCCAGCACTCTTTCTTTCATCAAGGGGCCGTGGAAGTTCTTGTTTCATCTAAAAACAAAAAGCAGGGCTATTTCAAACTCTGAACTTAGGGTTGTATTGCCATTACTGCACCCAAGGACAAATCATATCACCTCTCTTATTAAACCAAAACTGAAAGTTACAAGAAATTGCTGTACTATTTGAAAGCTTCCACTCATGTGGCATATTCTTTCACTATAGCCCCTTACTTGGATAGAAAGGAAATCTTTAAATCTACTGCAATCTCTTCCTGCAGAAATGGAGATCATTTCAGTTTATTTAGTAGAGAAGAGACCAAATTTTTTTCTTATTTTATTTTTTTTGTTGTGGTAGTTTTTTACAAAGTATAAATTACTTTAATTTCCTTCCATTTCCCTTTATACATTTCACATCAGGCAGGAATTTGATTAAGTCACAGTCTGTCATCTTAAGCAGAGTAAAGAAGTAATGCTAAGACCACAGTTTTAGCAATCTTTTTCTTAGGGTTTGTTTTGTTTAACCCATTGACTTTCTCTTTAGTTATCTGGACTTGTTTACCTTCTTCCCTAGGCAATAATCATCTGTGAGAAGAACATCTGTTTTTTAAAGTGAATTTAAATTAATCCAGGCTGAACTAGTTTTTAAATTATCTTCTGTACCCCCAGATCCCCTTGATATATACCCTTAATCTGAAGTATTCATAACTTAAGGTTAGAGGATGCAAAATTAGACTTTTTATCTTCAGGTGACTAACCAAAGCTAGGAAAAAATTACTCAGCGAACATAGAATGAAAAAACACCAGAATTTTCAGACTCTGAGTGCATACTGGAGTGAGAGGGCAGAGAAGGCTACGACTCCTTTAGTTTTCCTGAAAAAATCCCTGTGCCATCCATTGTGGAATAGGACTCAGGTTTGTTAATAAGTAACTTCCTAACTGATGTTCTGTTGGGTAGTAGAACACTTTACTAAAGTTGTGTGGGAACATTTTAATATATGTACATAACACATATAAATAAATCACTAAGATTGTACATATTCAAAAGAATGAAATAAGCATATATTAAAAGCTTTCTTTAAAAGTCCCTTCAAATATATTTTTTATTTAGTAATCCAGTATCTACTCAAATATTACCCACTATTAATTAGGGTTGCAGAGAATACCTCCCTTTTTTGAGTGTATACATGCCATTTCTGATGAATTAAGAACAAGCTGTTTGCCTAAAGATGTGCATATTCTACCTTCAGTGTAATTTTTCATCAAAGACTTCAGCATTTAATCACATTTGTTGTGTGGCTACAGCAAATTATACTGTACATTGCTCTGATTGCTGAAGCAGAGCCTAAGACCCTAATTTAGAAGAGCACATTAACTCACACCTATCTGTAAATTTGTCCTTAAGCCTCACTGACACTGAAACAAAAAAGTTGAATAGAAATAATTTTGTGACCTTGGACATAACAGCAGACACAGCTTGTAGAAAGATTGTGCCTCACTGACAGGATCTCTAGTCATTAACATAATAAAAACAAACAACACTGATTTCAGACAATGGGTGGCAATTGCTTAGCTACAGTCTAACTCTCTTTTTCAGGATGCAGTATGCTCTGCAAAAAACAAATGAGGGAAAATAAACGGAAGCTTTCTGCACCTTCAAGATAATGACTGATCTTGGTACTCAACGTTTGTTCTTCTGGATGTTTTTTTCGCGTTATATGCCATATCTAGTGTATGGGCACTTCTGAATACAAATGATAATAATTTTAGTGAGAACAATGAGAATTAAAAAATAGAACTCTGAGAAAACAGAACTACAAAATGTGCTGGTAAAACCAGCTAAAACAGAGAAAAGAGGAGTTAAGGGAAAGTGGTTCAGGTCTTCACAGAAGAAATGACACAGATCAGAGCTTGCACTGGAAGAGATGTGATTATCTGTAGAAGGAAGAAAAATGCTAGACAAAGGTGACTGAATAGGTTGACATAAAAACGCACCTGATGTTGCATGAGTACAATCTACCCAATTACTTAGGGTTGATTTTGGTATTGTCAACCAAAGGAAAGAAGACAATCAATAGCAAGAGATAGATACAGATGTAATGAAAGAGTCATTTGGGTCTCATGGTATACATTTTGTCTTTTAAAATATTTCAAGTAAAGGAAATGAATAATACACAGAAAAAAAGCCTGTCACGAAATTTTAATAAGTAAAGCACTTGCAAAGTTAGCCTTAACCAATCACTGGAAGAGCACTGAGGCACTCAGGAAGAGCACTGTAGATCTAATGTAGTAAAATAATGTAAGATGTACGTCATGTCTCTTGGAAAATGAGCTGTTGTAGTTCTGTATGGTATGTTGGAAAGCTGATTTTATGAGTCAACAGCAGCACACAGAGATGGATGAGTTTTGCACTCTTAAAAGTGTACTGCTTAAATTTTTTAAGCTCATGTGAATCACAGAATCACAGAATCACAGAATGTTAGGGATTGGAAGGGACCTCGAAAGATCATCTAGTCCAAGCCCCCTGCCGGAGCAGGAACACCTAGATCAGATCGCACAGGAACGCATCCAGGCGGGCTTTGAATGTCTCCAGAGAAGGAGACTCCACAACCTCTCTGGGCAGCCTGTTCCAGTGCTCTGTCACCCTCACTGTAAAGAAGTTTTTTCTCATATTCAAGTGGAACCTCCTGTGTTCCAGCTTGAACCCATTGCCCCTTGTCCTATCACTGGATGTCACAGAGAAGAGCCTGGCTCCATCCTCCTGACACTCACCCTTCACATATTTATAAACATTAATTAGGTCACCCCTCAGTCTCCTCTTTTCCAAGCTAAAGAGACCCAGCTCCCTCAGCCTTTCCTCATAAGGGAGATGCTCCATTCCCTTCATCATCTTTGTGGCTCTGCGCTGGACTCTCTCCAGCAGTTCCCTGTCCTTCTTGAACTGAGGGGCCCAGAACTGGACACAATATTCCAGATGCGGTCTCACCAGGGCAGAGTAGAGGGGGAGGAGAACCTCTCTTGACCTACTGACCACCCCCCTTCTGATACACCCCAGGATGCCATTGGCCTTCTTGGCCACGAGGGCACAGTGCTGGCTCATGGTCATCCTGCTGTCCACCAGGACCCCCAGGTCCCTCTCCCCTACACTACTCTCCAACAGCTCAGTACCCAACTTATACTGGAACCTGGTGTTGTTCTTGCCCAGATGCAAGACTCTACACTTGCTCTTGTTAAATTGCATTAGATTTTTCCCCGCCCAAATCTCCAGCCTGTCTAGGTCTCGCTGGATGGAAGCACAGCCGTCTGGCGTGTCAGCCACTCCTCCCAGTTTCGTATCATCAGCAAACTTGCTGAGGATGCACTCTACTCCCTCATCCAAGTCGTTGATGAATATATTGAACAGCACAGGTCCCAATACCGAACCCTGGGGGACTCCACTAGATACAGTGGAGTGAGGGAATAAGCATTCTGTTTAGTCTTTTGAAAGTTTGTGTAGACAATAATACATGACTTTATTATGGATTTGCAACATAGGAAACAAAAAGGATATATCCTATAGCTCAAACTTTTACTACAAACCACAAAACTTACAGTATTTCTACTTTTCTTCCTAAATTCATTAGTTAAGATGGGACTCATCTGAAAGGGCTTGGTGATATACTAGAAGTTATTGGTTCAGCTCTGAATGCCTGCTTGGAGAGGCAGCTAGGGCAAAATGAATTTTTCCCATAGGCAGATAGCAATTGCCTATGGAAATTTAGAATTTTGGTTAAAATAAGAGCCTGTCTAAAGTAGAGCCAGCTACTCCTACCATGTGTTAGTGGCTTTACAGGACAAAAAAAAAGAATAAAAATCAAACCATAGGCAAACCCCCTTCTCTTTATGACTTTTACAACTCACTTTATTGACCTAATGCCACCATCATGGGAAAGTTCTTAGCTATAAAATTTCATTAAAAAGTGCAGACTTGGATGCTGACAGACAGCTGAAGAGAAAAGAAATTTAAGTTGTATAGGATGCAAATGTGTGAGGAAGACTTGGCTAACGGTCAGTTGTACTCCTCTCATCCTTCCGTGGGCTAGAATCTCCTTGGATCTCAAACAGCAGACAATGGCTATATTAATCTAACAGTTTAACCTGCTTTCAAACTTCACACAGGGCCTAACATATGACATATTCACACCTAAAAGACTGAACTTTTCTGAAAAATGGACCCTATGCTTGAACCATATTCCTCTAAAAATACTAGATGAAAATTCAGGACCAGAAACTTTATGCAGAATAGAAAAGAAAAGCTGAAGATAAAGAGTGCAATTTTGCAGGAAGCTTCTTGTTATTCAAGACGCATTCTTATTCAGTGAATTCAGAGTCAAAAAGGCACATCATGACCGTTCCCACAAGTTCAAGGAAGTCACCTCATAGATCCATCCTTGATAATGTCTACATCCATGATTCAGACAAGCTACTTTTGATATGGGTGATTCAATAATCATATGCATTAATTCTAACAATTTGCAGATCTTAAGGAGACTGACCGTTCAGTCAGTGCGTATGTGAACACATATTCTTCCAGGCAGTCTGCACACCGTTAGCTTCTCTTAAAGAAATTGGAATTGTTTGAATGTTGACTGCTGTGTGAACTTCAGCATTATAAGAGGATAATTTTTTGAATTTGTGCAGATTTTATTTTTTCTAACATAAAATCATAGCCCTTATCTCTTCCAAAAGCCAGTCATATCCTGGGCTATGTACGAAGTGTGACCACAAAGATGGGGGGAAGTGATTCTCCCCCTCTACTCTCATGAGACCCAACCTGGAGTACTGCATCCAGTTCTGGGGTTCTCAGCAAGAGAAAGACACAGACATGCTTGAGCAGGTCCAGAGAAGGGCCACAAAAATAATGAGAGAACTGGAACACCTCTCCAATGAAGAAAGGTTGAGTGAGTTGGGCTTGTTCAGCCTGGAGAAGAGAAGGGTCCAGGGAAACCTTATTGCAGGCTTTCAATACTGAAAGAGGGCTTGTAAGAAAGATGAAGAGAGGGTTTTTACTGTTTTATAATGGATATAAGGCAGACATTTTTTATGATGAGGGTGGTGAAACACTTGAACACGTTGCCCAGAAAAACTGTGAATGTGCCATCCCTGCAAATGTTCAAGGATGGATCGGATGGGGCCTTGAGCAACCTGATTTAGTGGAAGATGTCCTTGACAATGGCCAGGGGTGTTGGACTACATCGTCTTTGAAGGTCCCTCCCAACCCAAACCATTTTATGATTCTATTATTAGACATAATAGTCAATCATATTGACACATGACCAGGAATGTTTCATTAATTGTTAAGTTTCTTAAAATGCCTATGATGAAAAGTAATGTATCGATGAAAATTACAATTTACCTATCCTTCAGAACCAGCAAAGTATTAATTCTAATTAATTTCAAATGTACAACTCTAAATTACAGGAATATTGATTAAGATAGATTTTCTTCTCAACCATGTTTCTTAGCAACTAATTATGAAATGGTATATTTACATTTTCACAATAGCTGGCAAAGGATGCAAGAGTTAGCAGAAAATACTGGACTCATCATAGCCTGTATACCTATTTTTCACTAATATGCCTGTGTTTAAGGCCTTTTTTCTCCACTGTCACTTTCTATCAGTTACAGTTTACATAATTCATTACAAAAAGCACCTGTGAAAAGTATTTAAAATAGAAGTAATGACATCAAGGTAAAGCAGAAAAGTCCCAGACTTCAAAATATGAGACATGATTTCTGATTGGTTTGAAAGGGGAAATTTATTCTAAAACAGGAGTCTATTCAAACCTAAAAACCAAACTGTTTTATTGTGAGTAATGTATGACTTTACAAAAAAAAATCCTGTGATAAAATGAAACAGAGTTGGTTAATTCTTCTTTCTTATGTCATTTCCTTACCATTTAAACATGAGTAAAAGAGATAATATATGATGTGGCAAGTTAATTCTTCTATGATACTACAGTGTAGGAATATTATGTAATCTTACGTAGCACTTTGGTTATTAAAAAGCACTTTTAATTTTATGCTTTATATGTTGGACCTTTACTCACTATTTGAATTAGTACCTTCAGTTTTACAGATTCCTTTTTCCTTATTATTTAATAATACAATTTATATATGCTAGCTAGTTTATCCCTGCTCTTCTACTGACAGTTTTCCAGCCTATATTATCTATACTTCACATAGGAAACTACTGATATATATATGAAATTGATATATATGAAATAACTTCACATATTGAATACGACAGCATATGGAAGAGTGCAATATTTAGGATTGTAACCAAAACTACACAATTTTTCATCTGTGTTCAGTCCATGTTTTGTTTCTCTGCCCTATAGGCTGAGTTAGATATACTTACATGTACTCAATATGACACACTATCCAGCTTTATGTATAGCCCGTACCATGACTTCATTAAAAAAAAAAAATCTATCTGTTATGTTCTGTAATACATTAAAATCCAAAGTGTTAAGGCTAATATATGTCAGATGTTACTCATAACTTGTTTATCAACAAAGTCAAATTTAATTTCTCAGAATGTTGCACCAAAACAAGTTCTGGCCCTTGTTCTGGAAACAAGAACTACTTACTAGTCTCTCTCTAGCACTTGTGAATTTTCTTATGCACATTAGTGCAACTCTAAAAGAGGATTTAACATTTCTGGAAAATTAAAATATTATTATTTTTCAATTTCAGAGCCTGTCCCAGATTAAAAAATCACACTCCTTGCTCAATTTGCCAACCAAGGAAAAAACACACTAAGTGTCAGGAGGCAGCCACTTTGTTTACTGTTGAACCTTATTCTTTTCACATTATTCCTATTTTAACTCAGAAAAATAAAACATAGTTTTCTTCTTTCATGATTAGAAAATGACTTTTGATTCTCAGGGATGAAGTGTTGTACTACTGTGTGAATCACTAGGATTTCTACACTGTGTTACACTGACCATCTCTTCTGTTTAACTTGCATAGTGATGTTTCACTACACAGTGAAGCTGATATTACAAATTTTAAACAGACACTTGACTGTAACATGTATGCTGTGCTCGCTGATCATCACTTCATTAGTGATGTTTTTGGCACCTGCCTGACAGCAGTCTATTTTCAGTCACCTTAAGAGGTATCTTTCTAAAAGTCTTCTTTTATAGGAAGAAGCTGATCTACACAGATTTTAGGCTCCTTGAATGTTAATGAACTTCTCCAAGAACATCTGAAAGTTTCTGAACATTTATCTTCATTATAATGTATATTAAAAATTAAGAGAGTTTTTCCAGAAAAATACATACCAGAAAGCTTCAAATGTTTTCCTCAAATTTTCTGTAAGCAAATTTTACTTTCTAATTTCCTACTATTTCATATTCATATGCCAATTAATTCAATCCAGTTAACAATTAGTTACTTCAGTGATATTATGCTTTTACCTTTAATACCAATTCAAAATTAGAAATTTAGTCAAATGTTACCTACTTCCATTCAATGCACTTATTTTTCATAGCATTTTATATATACTGTGATTATTATAATTTAACTAAAGATGAACTTTTAAGAAATCTTTAATAAATAGAAAATTATGAACATAAAATTAAATATTAATGAAAAAATAGCCCTTATTTACTTTTATAAATGTAATATTCTCCAATAAATTATTAATTGGTTTCATCTAACTTTTCTTGTCTCTTTTATACCTTTCTTGGCATAACTTTTCATTATGTGTTATGAACAGTGCCCAAAGATATGTAATAGAATATTAGGTTGTCTTTCAATGCAAATGGGAAACACCTTATTTTTAGTTGTACTACGACCATGTATGACACCCTTCTCTTAATCGTAATGGTTAAGTGCAGATTTAGGTGAAGTCCATATGAACTGCACTCCAGACATATTTCTCTGAGTCACACAACCTTTTATGGTTTCTAAGTGTTTTCTGGGTTCCCCAAAAGAGTTATTTTTCACCGGGCTGTATCAGATTATACTTGTCCTCCTTGCACTGGTTTAGCTATACCAGACATTACTGAAGACGGGTCAGAGGGCATTAATCCTTCATTCCATACCACTGAACTGCTCACAGAACACAGCACAGGGACTCCTCTTACTGCCTACCAACATCAAAGTGTATCCAAATAGATGACCCAGAAGGCTCTGGTGTTGATGAATAGATACAGAGATTAGGTAGCATGGGTAAACAAGACAAATTCAGGATCTACATTCAGGATCAATTCAGTGGACTATGTAAGGAACCAGGGTCTGGCAGCCCTGCAAGCACCCTGACTCTTTGATTGCTCCCTTGAACTTACACATCACAGTATGCAAAATGACTAAACTAATTAGAGTGTGTGTCCTCAATCCATAATAAAGGAGGACTTCAGCTTTCAGTTGTTAAATAAAATGTTTTTGGGGAGAGTAAGTCTTTCCCACTTTGTAAAGTCAATATGTAATTATAGCTAAATAAAAAGTTGCAGAAAAAAAAACATTGCTGATTTTTTTTTTTATCTCTGTGTTGATTTCATTCAGACTTGGCTTTTTTGCCTGGTCATTTCTTGGTTCCCAATGAGTAACATCAAGGAGGCTGATGCATCAGTTTTCACCATCTGCAAACTAACAAGGAAAAAAAAAGACCAATTTCACGGCACAAGAAGTCTAAAGTGTTAGTGAAGGCAAAAGTTTCCAAATGCCATTACCTTCTGTCAGAAATGGATCTTTAAAAGCAGATAAAAGCTGATCATGTCCCTGAAGTAAAATAAACCAGGGGATGACAGGAAAAGGTATTTATAGGAATGAAAGGAAAGTGCTTTGCTTTGGTATCAGGCCATAAGGGAAAGTGCAGCTAAGGATAATTCATTTTACAATCTTCCCTGGGCTGTATTAGTCCTCTTGCAATTTTGCAGAATAATAGAACTAAAATGTTCTGTCCTGGAGCTGTGGGTTCAGCTTCATTAGGCCCTTTTTTTTGTATACTGGCATTTAGGTAGCAAGGAGTTACATCCCTTTTATCACCCAAAATCGACAGATACAGATAATTAAGTTACCTGTTCTAATATCTGGAAGAATCAGTCAGGATTAGGAGTGTAATGCATTTCCTTCTTTAGGAATAGCCCACTGCTTTTTCAGGAATTATATGAATTCAACTAACTCTTACAAAGCAACTTGGTCACAGTTCAAATTGTTGCTAACAGGCCTGATCCAAAGTCCATTCAGATGGGGAGACTTTCGCTGACACTACCAGTGATGTCAGCTGGTTGTGAAGCAAGCCCTAGCAGATCACAAAATGGTGATCATGTTTTTTTTAAAAAATACATTAAAAATCATACTTGCATTTGACTCTTGCTGCATTACATATTTATAAAGCTTAATTCAAACCTAAATTCAATATTAATATCTCAGATTTCAGCAGTATTTAAATCTATATCCAAATACACCTTCTTCAAATTAAGAAAACATGTTTAAAAGTAATTTTCTAACTGTAATGCATATTGTTCAGTTACTGTCTTTATAAAAGTATCAGCTCTTGTCAATATTTAAAAAGAAGCTAAGCTGCATTAAAAGTCTCTACATTATTTCTACTACTCAGTCTACTTAAAAATCAGGGTTTAGTCCCATGTTTTAAAAAGTGTTTAGGGGGGATGGGCTGATGATCAGCTTAAGAATAGTTTTAAAATATCTTTCATGTTCATGAATACTAAACAAATTAGTTGCCAAGGGAAACATATTGCCACAACATTTGGAAAATCATCAAGAGAAAATTAAACTTGATTCATAATTTTAGCTTTGATTCAATAAAGCTTAGAAACATATGCTTAAATCTAAGCATGTTCTAGCACACTTTGCTTAATCCTGTCTGTAACATGCACCCAACATGAACGAGTAAATTGAAACAGAGAACATACCAAGGAAAGGGATATTTTAGCGTAAGATTTCAAGAATAAGTTTACATCTTTTGAGAAGAAGGGCAGAGGGAAGTGGAAAACTGTCAAGAAAACTAAAGTAGTAGGAGGCAAAGATATGATAATTTCAGACTTAAAGATCTGTCTGAAAATGAAGATCATATTCAATGTGTTTGTTTATTTTTTCTTAATGCAAAACAGATGGCATCTGGATGGACAAGAAACACAAGTTTATGTCACTTGTCAGGAACAAGTCAGGAACGCTATCTGTCTTACTACTGGCATGGACCTGGTAAAGTCAAGTCAGTCTCTAAGTGAAAAACAGGGGAAGTGAAAAAATCCTCCCTCTGAGGAATTTCTGTTTAGCCAGGGAGACAATACAATGGTAAAAATGACCTTAGAACTTGAAAAATACACTTGTAAGGGAAGATGTGCCCAATGAAAAGAGCAAAAGCTTAAATGTTACTCCCTTATTAGAAATTTCAGCCATGTTCATGTGGTTAAAGAAGTCAATATTAAAAAGACTGTGTCAGGACCTCAGCCTGATGTATGGGGGAATAAAACAGGTTAGAGAGTAGTTTGGATTAATTAGATGTTTTCAGCTAACTGGATCAGAGGAACTTTTTCTTATGGTACTTAAAAAACCCCAAAACACCTCTCTAAAGGAATCTTAAAACACAAATGTTAAATGACTGCAGAAAGACTAACTACTAACCATTTATAAAAAGGAAGAAAGAAGTACCTGAAAACCACAGATCTATCAGTGCAGGTACAATTCCCAGATTAAACATCCAAAAAACAATGAAAAAAGTACTAGTTGTAAGCATCCTAAATAAAACAGTGATTTTAATAAAACAGAGAAGTTACAAGAGGGACATTTCAAGAACAACTGGCTCAGAACAACCTAATTCCACTTTGTTTTTTTTTTTTCCTTCCCTAGAATAGCAGATGTAGACTGTGTCAGACAGATATTTTGACTTAACTAGACCTCTGGTTCTGTTTTTTATTAAAATTTCTCATAATAAAAATGTTGCAATGTGTGTGCAAAGTTGTTGAAAAATTATTCTCAGAAAACTGCCATCAATAGCCTGGTAACTGGAAGAATGCCTGTGAAAGGGTTTCATAAGGATTCCATTTAAGCAGGAACAACGGGGTGCATTACTACGGAATGAAGGCTGACTATCAGATCTGCACCACAAGGTCCAGGGATTTTAGTAGATTACAGTCAGAAAGTGAGTCAAGAGGCTGTCCTAATATGACAAGCAAAACATGCTTTCTGCTCTATTCAGCAGGGTTAAGGCCTCCATTTTGATGACTGCACATCAAAGGTGTGTGGACTGATAGAAGAAAACCCAGTTAAGAACCATCATGAGGGTCTGAAGTGTCGAAATTGTCAGCTATAGTGAAACAGAAGGACCTCTCAGGTACATGAAGTTGATCGGGAAACACAATAAAATGTTACAAATACTGTAAAATACTGCTGTGAAGAAAAAGAATAATGTGTTCATTATATTGGTGGGGCAGGAAAAAATTAGTTTTATTTACAGCAAGAAAGATTCAGGTTAGATATGTAGTTTTTCTTTAAGGATACTGAGGCACTAGAATGAGATAAGTTTTGAGGTAAGTTCAAAGAGACTTCAAGAGTGAAGCACATTGAGTTTATGCTGGGTGGAGATGTACTGCATAACCTTATCCTTCCTGAATTTTCTATGATCTAAGCAGCTGGTGAAGTGGCATTTAACACGAACATAAACGAGTAAAATAACCAATCTACCACTTACTTATTGCATGTAAATGTGAGTTCAGTAACTTATTCATGTAATGTTTAACAAACTCAACAGCAATGTATCAGACTGTATTAAGGGAGATGTAAGTAATCTGCAAATATATGTGAAAGGCATTTTTTTTTTGTGAGCAGGAAGAGTTCAAATGTCTTTCTGCAACACAGAGAACATTAAGGCTGTTCTGTACTTGGCATTTTTCAGTACAGGAACCAGAGATAAATCTGATCTGCAAAAATCATTATTGGTACTCACCTGAATACAGCGAGACAGCCCACTCCTAATCACACAGTGGAATCTGGGAAAATAGTATCTCTTCACATAAAACATCCTTACTGCTTCGTGGAGGTGATATAGATTCAAAATCCCACCTGACACGTAAGAGAAAGAAGGACATGCTTGTAGCGCATCACCACATGAAAAACTGATTTTCAGTAACGTGACGATTAAATTTTTAACTCCATCATAATTATTTCTAGAGATGATGGACTAATTTCAGCACTGTCTATATAACTTTAACTAGAGAAAAATCCAAATGTACTCTAGAATCCATCTTTAGAAAATAGCCACAGGTATTTTGCATGAAAGCTCCCAATCTATTTGCTCTTATCAAACATAATATTTATGAAAAAATAAACAACCAAAACAAGGAAAAGACAGCATTCTAAAGTTTATTTATCAAATGGAGGAAAGTTTTTCAACATTGCTAAAAGATCACAGCTAAAACCAGAAGCAGCATGATAAACATGGTGTTAACAATTAATTGCTTACAGAGTTGAGTTTAGATATCTGATACTAAATATATATATACTAAATATATAAGCTTAAGCCACCAGAAAGAGGAAGAACTACTTCTATATAAACATAGTTGCATATACAAAGTTAAAATATACATATTGTATTCTCATGCTTCTTTCTGATCAGCTTCAAATAGGAATAGGTTATTTCTCTGATCTAGTGTGTGCTCTGCTTTCTCCAGTGACTAAAAGATTAAGATCTCAAAAAGCTGAATATTTTATTCTAAACAGATTAATAGCAAGTCCTCATTAAATGCTTCATCTTGGCTTTGAAAACTTATGAGGCAGTGAATAGAACTCATAAGACAGGGAATGAGACATGAAGCAAGTGAACTCATCTTTACAGACAAATTTACTCCACCTGTATTTTGCAGTGATTTCTGATCTTGCATAGAAATATTTTACAGATTTCTGTAAACAAACAAACAAGAAACCCTAAACAAACAAACAGAAACCAACAAAAAAAAGGGCATCATTATTCATATTAAAACTCTGTCTTGAAAGTTTAAATCCCATGGACATATGTTTTTCTGGTATTACACTTCTAGGCACTGCTTCTCAAACAAACCTCTTCCAACTACTGAAGGCCCTGCGAAGGATTAATCTGGCCACGTGAGGGCAGTGCTGCTCTTCATAATCTCATTTTCTTTCTCTGCTATATGGAAGGAAGAAACGACAGGTGCAACAAATCCAGGTTTCAGGGTGTAACTCTGAAAAGACCATTTTTCCTGCTGTATTGCACTGGCAGCTTAGAGTAGGGAAAAAGCACAGGAACGTTCCCACAGTAAGCTATGTTCTGGATGTAGTCAATCAACTAGTCGCTAGGCAGCTATATGTTACGCGTGTACGCTTTCTGGAGATGTTTCAACAATTTACAGCTTCACCCTGGTTTTGACTATTGAGTCTATTGAAACTTTGATAGAAATAATTGTTCTCAATTTGAGCTACACAAAAATGGAAGCATTTAACAATAAAGTGTATTTCTGAAAGTGGCAACCTTGATTTCCTGCTCTAGAGCACTGCTGTTGCTGTTTTGTTCTTACCATTACAGTTATGAAATTTTGGAAAAACGCTGGAAACAGACATTGTTTCGGAGAAAGTTGCAGTTACCAGAAATTGTTCCACTTACGCTTTAAGCATTGCATTTTGGTCTCTGACTAATTACCAAAATTATTTGCTTCTTCCATTCACTTGGAAACTGATGATCATATACACTATGCAAGAACAATTCTGTTTCTTGATAAAATGATTGCCTCTTCATAAAAAGATCAGGAAAAGCAATGCATTCCAGATGGCTGCATGAACTCCTTGAATATGAATCTTTCAGTAATGCATGTGCCTATGTATCTGTGAGATTAATTTTCTATTCAAATCCTTGAAAACAAAGTAACATACCAACAAAAATTAATTCATATTGTTTTTCTTGAAATATTTCAGTTTAAGAAAGAAAAAAAAAAGGTATAAATCTAATGCACTTTTTTTTTTCAGAGAAATAGAGATACCTTTTTGCAGCATTAATTCTCACCTTCAGTACTGCACATTAAGATAAGACAAGCATTTCTTAGGTTCTGCTTTACCACTACATGTATAAATATTACTCTTTTATCAACTTCAAATGTGTGAAGGGGGGCACAGTGGATTATAATCACTCAGGGTTTCTAGCACTGAAAGAATGAAGCTACAATTTTTTTTCTTCATGGAAACCCAAGCCCAAAAGGCTCTCTAAGATGGCAACATATCCAGTGTGATGGTGATTTTATGCAAAATTTATTGTAGTCTTCTCTACAGGATTTTTAACAAAGTCCAACCAATCCCACCAACAGTGGGTAGATGGGAAATGGGTTAAATATGACAGAGGAGGTTTCTATGTAACATCATTATTCCTGGGCATAACAGAATGACAACTGTCCCGGGGAAAGAGTTACGGTCCTGAAACACTGATCCAGTCACATAGGTTTCAAAAAACGGTATTAATTACAAGAATAAGCATGACTTGTTTGTGAACTGATAGACCTAGATACATTGTTTGTTTATTTTAATTGCAGAATTAAATTGCTGGTTGAAAATTCATTTCTAGGGAGTGTTTCTCAAACAAAGATAAGTTAATCCAGTTGTGCTCTCACCTTGTTTTCTACTCACTCTTGCTCATATCTCAGTTTTTTAAAGGTTTTGGATAGAGACTATAACTCCCTGTTAGATAACTGGAAGGGTCCCTCTAGATATGTTGACTCTCTATTGGCACCACCTGAGCTTCTCACAGCTGCAAGGGCAAGATCTGATCTGACATTAAATTAGGACAAGCTTTGCATGGTAATGGCAGGGATCAAAATAAAACCTCGTGCATCTCCCAACAGTTTTACATTGTCACCTTCCAGCCTGCTCCTCTCATCCCCACCTCAATTCTAATAAAATCACTGTGGCTTCCAAATATACTGATTTTTTAGCTCCACAACACATTCCACCCTTGCTTTTCCCTGTTTTTTTCCATTTACTTGTTTTCATAATGTTGGACCACAATCAGAAGCCATGAGGAGAAAGATAGACATTTCATGAAGAATCATTCTATTTCATTTTCTTACTGCTGAGGGGTTTAAACAGAGAGGCTGAAATTGATTAGTAAATAAGTGAACTCAGCTCACTTTTAACCTTTGAACAAGAAGCACGGAAAGCTAAATAGCCACAAATCACCTACAAAATATCCTTGATATCTCAGATGACATTGACATCCTCAACAACAACAAGGACTTTGATTTGAAGCAAAATAAGAGGAAAATATAGCTGTCAGTTTATAAACAGTATCTCTAATGTGTGTATCTACTTTTGTTTTTTTCTTACTCTTCTACAGTTTCAGCCTGATTTTAAACTTTTCTTGAAATTAAGTCAAATCAGCTGATACAGTTGCATGTTCCACTACCACAAGTAAACTCTTCTGAAGTTTCATAGATGTTAATCTTTTTTGCTTATTGGTCTGTACACAGCACCAGCATGAATGAAAGTGTACATTGTTAAAAATCTTGTTATGGGTGGAAGGGACCACACCTTAAACAGAGAGCCAATAATTTATTGTCAACCTAATAAAATTTTAACAGTAATGAAAACGAAGCAGTAGTTATAAAATACTAATGGTCATGGTTCAAACTAGTAAAGAAAAAACTCACTGACAACAAAACTCTTCTAAGAATTGTACAAAAAGACTCACTAGTTATCTATGCCTCTAATGTATTATGCTTTCCTTTTTCTGTCTGCTAGGTCCAATGGTGACAGTTTTCCTAAAAGAGAGGTGCTGGGTGACATCAGCATCACAAATTCTTTTCAGGAGTCTGATGCTGATGGTTTATTTTCCTTTCCCCATCTCCTCCCTTTCCCCTGCTCCCACGGAAAGAGTTAAAGCTGCCTGCAGCCCTCCCCCAGTATCACTGGGGGCCACTTGTCCAGCAGACAAATCTTTTTTAAGGAAGTCTTTGGAAAAGAAGATTTAGCACGTAGAGTCAGTAAATAACCTAGAAGAATAAATTATCTCAGACTGCAAAAAAAAAAAATTGCTTTGCATTTTTCCTACTGAAGTGGCACTATTTAACTTGGGAAAACTTTCTCTTTCTTTCCCTTTCCTTTGTTCCTTCCCCTGAAATCTTCTAATAAAGGACTCCCCTCTCTGACAGGAAGATCACTCATTGGACTGCCTTTAATTATATAAAATATATTTACTTTGATCACCTTGTGGCCATTGAAGGAAAAACAACCATCACTCATCCATACAAATGCAAACACCTACAAGCTGTCTGTGAAAAGGTATACACTAAAATTAACAGAACATTTTTAACAAGCATAAACAGTACTTTCTGAGAGTCTTCCAAAGAGATGGCAAAAATGGACTTTTCTTAAAAAAGTAAGTAATCAGTCTACAAAGAAAACCTGCGTTGGCATTGCCCATGGTAGTAGACACCTGCAGCTCCTGTCACAGAAGTTATGAGCAGTCATTGACCATCCTGCTTTCCTACAAAAAGTGATGGACAGAATTTTATGAACCAGTTATGACATCTCAGTTACAGAATACTATTTGAAAACTACTTCTAAAATGAGTATGAAGAGGCTGAAGTGACTGTCTAGTGGCTATCTACACTTCCAAAGCTTTTGAGGCTAATACACAACATATAGGCCCTCCTATGTGGTCTATAAAAGAACAGAATGTCCTTCTGAATTCTCATTTAAGTAGAGAAAGCATTAGAATAGCCAACAATCTCTTTGAGTATTTCTGTAAGTTCTAGTTTCATTTTATTTCATTTCAATCTGTAAGCACAGTAAATTGGATTATATAGCACAGAATAGTTTTCTCACTAGACTTTGGGAAGTATGGCACTTTAACGGATAAAAACTGTTCATCTATCACTGCAGTAAAAACAGGAATGTTGTTACAGGCACTCAGCAATGTGTTGATGATTGAGCTATCTTTCAGTAAAGGACAATTCTCTTATGACCTTCACTCCAAAGACCATTAATAACATATAGTTCACATGAGCTGATAAAATTTACAAACAACTACTTCCATTTTTCATGTAAAATAACAGAGGATACGATATACCTGTTGAGATACACACTTGAGAACTACCTGAAAAAACAAAGATTGCCAGATGGCCATTTTTACATTAATTACAAATTTAGCACAGTCTACAAGTTACAGAATTTCAGATATTTTCCCCCAGCTGGTCCATTAATTCTTTCTGGAAATTTAATGACAGTGTCAATAGAAGTGCACTCTTTGGCTAGTGATTATTTGGGGGTACCTTGGTGAGCAGAGCACTCAAGCTAGCACACAAATATTTGAATAGCCTAATGATCTTCAGTTCAAGTTGCACCTACATTCATAAAAATTAGGTCTCATCAAACTAACTTGCTATCTTTTTTACTATAATGTCCAGGTGAAAGGATAATATAAGTAACATTGATATAACAGACTCATGGAAGACAGGTTTCAGTGTTACTGAATAGAATGAGCAAAATTTAGGTTTATACAGAATTATCATAGAATCATAGAATGGCCTGGGTTGACAAGGACCTTAAAGATCATCTAGTTTCAACCCCCCGCTGTGGGCAGGGTTGCCAACCACTAGAGCAGGCTGCCCAGGGCCCCATCCAGCCTGGCCTTAAATGCCTCCAGGGATGGGGCATCCACAGCTTCTCTGGGCAACCTGTTCCAGTGCCTCACCACCCTCTGAGTGAAAAATTTCCTCCCAATATCTAACCTAAATCTCCCCTCTCTTAGTTTAAAACCATTGCCCCTCGTCCTGTCACTATCAACCCCTGTGAACAGTCTCTTCCCCTACTGTTTATAGGCTCCCTTCAAGTACAGGAAGGCCACAATGAGGTCTCCCCGGAGACTTCTCCAAGCTAAACAATCCCAGTTCCCTCAACCTTTCTTCATAGGAGAGGTGCTCCAGCCATTTGATTTAGTAAGGTTTATGTTAGATTTCCATGTATCTAAATGATGGATTTCAAAGACATTTTAAGCTAGCATTCTTGGCAATGTTCTGGTCTTTCAGGATCTTTCCATCCTTCCCTAATAGTACACTAATGCCAGTCAGAGATCAGACTAAGAAAACATACTGTATAAGAATGCACCAAAGACACAGTCACCTCTGGGATACAGGAGGAAGTTTTTTTACCTTTTCAAACTCTCTGAGTATTGTGATGCCCCCTCAGCACTCTTTTTTTTTAATTTCCCTTAATTTAAATTAAGGCTTCTGGACCATGATACAGGATTTAAAGAAAACAGACAAATGAAAACCTTATTTGGTTTCATCAAACTTCGATGAACATTACATTTTTTCCTCCATGATGGATATGGTATAGACCAAACTTCAAAGCTAGAGGGTATAAACACATCAGCTTACCCAAAAAGGCTTTTGAAGCAGATCCAACAGCAGCTGGACTGCTGAGGCTTTCATTCTTCCTGGAGCAATGTAGGGGAGGAGGAGGATGAATGAGCACTCTTCCCATCAGCTAGGTAACAACTTTTGGTCATAGATGTGCAAGTTAAGAAATAGGGAAATTGTAAGAGAATTCATGAATTAAAGAAGTAATGAATTAGTGAATTCACGTGTTAGATTAGTCTGTACAAAGGGAATTGAGACACTGTCGTGTTTTATTTTATTTTATGAGCTCATAAAATAAAACTTAATTTACAGAGTACATTGTCCTGTAAATTTGAGATATTCAAATGGACCATGACAATAATTCTCTGTAAAATAGCACTTCACATTCCTCTGGTGCATGGATAGTATTGTGTTTAAAACAAATAATAATACTATGAGTGTTCATATTTATTATTAGTTACCAATAGTAGCAAGAGTCATGTGGTTAGTGAAATTGTAAATAATTGCTGCGTTCATAGACCAGGTGGAAAAGCAAGATAAGGAGCCCTTGGAACAGCTGCATCCAGGCTGGTATTGCACAAATTTGAAGAAAGTTTGACATAACATGTTATAAAATCTGAGGTGGTTCCCAAGTAACCTGTTAAATATGCTTATAATGCACCCTGCTCCATACTGCCTGCAGAGTAAATAAATTTGTCCTTCACCTAGTGGTTTTTTTTTTTACTTTTTACGTTTTACTTTTTACTTTTCCTGTTCACTTACTCAGCCTTAAACTCTGTGAGTGAAGAGGACAACCTCTTCCAGCCTTAGACCTTCCCTAGCAGCAGTTCCCTGCTCTTGCTTCAGCAACTGGTTAATATTCAATGGGCTTATCTCCCCTGTCAGGTTTGGGAAGGTCAGTTTTGAAAATTAACTCTCAAATGAGAACTCTG
The DNA here is from genome assembly GCA_013400615.1 of Syrrhaptes paradoxus. NCBI lineage: Eukaryota > Metazoa > Chordata > Aves > Pterocliformes > Pteroclidae > Syrrhaptes > Syrrhaptes paradoxus. The sequence continues at coordinate 3,779 of VZTO01023443.1, read as the reverse complement.
AAAGTCGTCAGCATTTCTGTTCTTTAACGTTCTGAGCTGTTCCGAAAGAGGAGTCTAAAAAAATAATACCTCCTCCGCCATTCACAATCTGGTTTTAGTCAAAACCAGCAGCTCAGAGTAAATTTGGTGTTTTTAGGCTGGGCCTGAGGTATGCATTTTTTGTAGGTATCTTAGCCAAGAATTTCTAAAGTGACCAAGTTTGAAAATGATGCTGGAGCCTCCCTGCCAGTACACAGGTTACTAATGGGATTTCAGAAAAGAGCATGACTTCTCATCATATCAATATTTAATCAGGCAATAAATGCAGCTTGTTCATAAACTCAAGTCTAGCAAAATTCTCAGTGGTCACGTTCTTTATGTTAAAATTATAGCAAACCATTTCAGTGTGTACTGGTGATACAATAGAAGCTATGCTGTTCTCTTAGCCCCTATACATTCTTCATATAGGACATAACATCTGTGACTATCTCAGAGAATCTGTCATGTAAGTCTTGTACCTATGAACAGTTACTACTCTCTTTCTAGCCTTCCCTTACGATCTTGGAAGAGGTACCTATTTCTGGGAATGATTGTTTTATTAGTATTAACTGTCATCTATATTATTGTAGCTTTTTGTATCTTTTATTGGACAAGATGCCATTGTAGTATATACTGTGCAAGTACAGAAAAAGAGCTCCCGAGCTATAAAGAACTCCAAGACTGTCAGTAAACAAACGTAGGAAAATGAAGAGAAAATGAGACATCTTGGTCAACTTAATTCATGTTAATGGCAACATGCTAAGAGCTTAATACTTCTAAACAGAGTTGCTTGAAGAGTTGGGTATCAAAGAATAATGCTGCAGAAAGAAACAATCAGATATGAGGAGTTGCTAGCCTAGTGAATAAACATTGCAGAGATTTTTCAAGGAAAAAGACCCAGAAAATACCTGAAACCCAGAAAAATACTTAAAACTCTTGAGACACTTTTTTTCTCCACAGTCCAGGATTATTCTCCGTTTTCAGCAGTGAACTTAATAGAGATTAATAGCATAAACAAACAACTCCCATGATACCAGAATTTACTCTCTGTGAGAAATGAAGCAGGGAGAATAACCCTTGAAGTGATGCATTATTTAAGCACTGATCTGTGCAATGGTAACCAGCAGTTTGACAAATAAAAAAAATAGCATAAGTTTCTGGGTCACCCTTTGCAGGGAGGATATTTTGAAATACTGCTCTGCACAATAAGATTGTGGGACCAGTAGTGATTTTTTCTGCATTCTTTTTCTGAGTCATCTTTGCCTAATACTCAAACAAATCTGAAACTACCATTCCTGTAGTTTCAGCTAGGAATCAAACCATCTGGATAGTTTATTCTTGGATCAGTCCTAATAACTATATTTCTACATGTATGTACAGTTACACTTAAGCAATCCCATCCCATCCACCTTACTTTCAGCTGAGAGCACAGAATGTTAATTAATCGTGGAATGTTAATTCTGCATGGTATAGTGGGCAGCTGATATTCTTATTAGTCTTTAGCTTCCATGGCTTAGCTTTTGCTAAAATATTCTAATCAAATCAGTCTCACACCCTTCTCAAAACAAAATGGTAGCTGGACCAAAATCACTTCTGCTTTGGAATCTTTTGGAACATGTTTTTTAGACTGGAAACAAAATTTGATGCTTTTGACCTAACTATATTAAAAGCATAGAGTATGTGAAAAATTCAGATAATTACACTTATTGTGCTAGTAATTGTACTAAAATGAAGTACATTCAAAGTAAAAGAAATGAACAGATTCAGACAGTAGTGACATGAAATCATTCTTTTTTTCATACCTGCTTCTTCAGAGCAGCACATAGCCTTGTGGTAAGCAGAAACAGAAAGGCAGTAAAACAGACAAATATACACAGAGGGGAGAAAAGAAAGCATGTTTAGAATGAGGTGGCAAAATATAATGGGCATAGAAAACAGTGGAGGGAAATGGATGGAAGAGAATAGGGAAAGGGAAAGGAAAAGACAAGGAAAACTTTTTCAGATAATGAGACCTTGAACAGCTGTCCATCTCTTGTTTCATTGCATCCAATAGCAGAAGGCTCACAAAACTCTCAGGCCAGAAATTCCAGGACTATCGTACAAATATCACTAATGTTACAAGACCCCTCAAAATAATTTATGACTCCCACCAGAGCCTGATTTTGCCACTGTGGCTACTAACACTGGCCAAAAATATTGTGAAGATAAACTTCAATAGTTTCTCATGTTGAAAACACGTAGCTTTAAGTAATTTCTGTATGTGGACTCAAACAATGAAAATATTCAAGGACATATTAACTCACAGATGTTTTGAAGGATGTGACAGAGGATTTACAATAGTTTCTGCACAGTTACCTTTTAATAAGATAAATAAACAAGCATTCAACTTGAAGATGTCTGTCTATCTGAGAGGTAATTTTTTCCTTCTACATTTAATAAAATCCCCATTTTTTCTTTTTTTCTCATTGTAGCTTGCTCATAAAATCATGGAATTGTAGAANGTGCCTCCCCATCTCTCCTGTAGGCCCCCTTGAAGTACTGGAAGGCTGCTATAAGGTCTCCCTGGAGCCTTCTCTTCTCCAGGCTGAACAACCCCAGCTCTCTCAGGGTGCTCCAGCCCTCTGACCATCTTCATGGCTCTCCTCTGGACTCTCTCCAACAGGTCCATGACTTTTGTGTGCTGAGGACAATATTAGACTCGATAATGGGACATATCCCTGAAAGTTACTGTTTTCTTATTTAAGCAGTTACCTCAGAGAACATCACCTTGGTTTGGGAAACTGGCTTTTGTACACTGTCATCTTAGGTAGGCAACCCAGAGCTGCAGAAGTTCATGATTTTAACAGACAGTGAATATTTCCTTAGGCAAAGGAATATTTCCTTGGGTGGTTTCAACAGATGTAGAAGCAGTATGTTCTGTATCAAGACAGTTTTCAAAATAAAAACAATCATAGCTAAATTATTCCAGTGGGAGAACAAGCTCTAGTGTATTTGTACCATTAACTTTCTACAAACTGTTCAAAATTAATTATCAGCTCTTTAAAGATCTACATAGTATTTTTTCTTGTCAGCCAATTCCAGTAGAAAGAAGGTTAGCTGTAAGAAAGGCTTTTCAGTTTGATTGCAATGTAAATTATTGAGTGATATCAAAAGTAAATTGCTGAATTTAATTTTATTCTTTTATTTTTTTTTCTAATACTAGCTTCAGAAAACAGTATTAAAGAATTTAGGTGGCACTAAAATATGAATTTTATCCTGTGGATGGCACTCCTGGACTGTCAGTAAATTAGTGACTTTTGAGACTTCTGTCTTTGATGAAATTTTAAAGGAAAATTCAGATTTGTTTGTTCCATACCCACAATATATTCAGAAGACAAGATTTTAATAGCCAAGATAGTCTTAAAATGTCTGCAAATGGTTTTTATAAAGTCCAGGTAAGCAGTTTTCAGAACCTTAGCATGCAGTCAAACAGTCACAGGTAATTTCAAAAAATACAGTATTTCATTTGATGAATGAGAAAATGAATCTGCTAGGGAAGCAGTGGAGAGATATTATTGTAATTCCAGAAGGTTTTATGTTGTATATGATTAAAGCAAGAGTCCTGGATTCAGCTCCCAGAAGACAAAGTGAGTGTGTAGTCCTACTGAAAGATGATGGTTTGACCACGTGTCATGCTTTCTCTCCCTGGACATCCTGAAACAATTCCCTCAGACTCTGAGGTGGGGAGGATGATGATGAAGCAAAGCTCAAAAAAGGGATAC
>VZTO01023441.1:0-47253 GCA_013400615.1 Syrrhaptes paradoxus | reverse complement strand
AGTTGTGCGGTGGTCTGTGCACAACGCTTCGATGATGTTACCCGGCACAGCGTTCGCTGCCGCAGCGGGCAGCAGGGCTGGGCTGGGGCTTTATGGATGCTGGAAACATCGCTTGGGAATCCTGGCTGCTTCCCCCACCGGCACAGCGGGTTGCAGGCTCACCCAGGAACATGAAACTGGGTGTAAATCAGAGAAGTTTATCCAGCAAAACTCTTGGTCTTTGGGGAGTTGGTTTAGGAATGTGAGGAGTCCCTTCCAGGGTCGGAAGGCTGGGATTTGCGCGGGTGTTTCAGGTGTAGCTCTCGATGAGTGTTCGGCCGTTTGTTCTCCGTGTGCCCTAATGAGGGATTGGTGCTGACAGCCCGTGTTGGCCCCCGGTCAGGAAGCTGCTGCGGCAGCACGGAAGGTGCTGTTTTCCCCAGAGCAGTTTCAACTTTGAGGCCCAGAACCCATCTCATAATTTATCCGAGTTAAAAGATTATGGTTAGTGGTTATTTGTAATTACTCCACATGAAAGATATGTCGTCGGGCGAGAGGAGGCTTAATGTGCCCAGAACGCAGAAGGGCTCGGGAAGCAATTACGGTGACATATGCGCCGTGAAAACGGGGGCTCGCGGGTGCTCCGGCGCCAATTAAACACGGCATGGGCAGTGCTTCATTGGGGTGACTCTGTCTCGTCACCTGCCCTTTTCCTCATCGCTGCCTTGGTTTTACAGGCACTCGCGGCTCTGCGGTTACGTGCGCGGCTGTGTTGCAGGTATTATTATTAACAGGAATGACACGGGCAATAACCATCATCAGGTGGAGGATAAGGCTCGTGCCGTACCCTAGAGTCTGCTGCTGGAGCCTGTGTGAGGCCAGGTGGTTCCGCGTGTGCCAGGCAATATCTTTGCAAGAAAACTTAAATCAATGAAAAATAGAATAACCCCATCCTAATGCACCTCTAAGTCTGTAATCATTCTTCACCTTTAGATATATATAGAGAGCTTCCAACCAAGTGTGACAGGCTTCCCAGAGCATGGGGACAGCAGAGGCTCTCTCACTCCAATGAGCCTCTTGCAGCTGAAATCCAGCCATTAGGCAAATTCGTCGAAGGGCTTGAAAGCAGGAAGGGAAATTCTTTGCCTCGTGCTTAACCTTTGTGTGATTGCACCTCTCCAGACAATAAGCGAATCAAGTGGAAATGCCCTCCCGTTTGTTTTGTGAATGAGCTGTGCGGCGGATTCACTCTGATGTGGCGTTATTCAGTTTGTGTAATATCTGACGAGAGGTTTAAAAATAAATACACAATCAGAGGGACTGTTGGGAGATGATACAAGAGCGAAAGTACAACACGGTGGGGTCGGGTGACATATTCTCGTATACTTCCTTTTGTCTGCTCCGTCAGCTGAGTGAACCTGCCCTCCTTGTGAAAAGCAGCGAAACGTTGGACTGAGACGTGGGCTGTGGGCTCTGCTCTCTGCATGGCTCAGGTGAGCACCCCCAGCCCCCCGTGCTTGTACTGTCTACAGGGTTTTCATGGGGTGGGCGTACAAGGGGATCTCGACGTACGAGGGGGTCTCAATGTACGAGGGGATCTCGACGTACGAGGGGATCTCAATGCCCTCCTTGGGAAATCCTTGAGATGACACCATTGCCGTTGCAATAACAGCCCCGTCCATCTGTGCTGGGAGTGTTACTGCCCATGAGGGGGCGGTGTCGTTAAAAGCCGAGGGTGAAGTGGCGTGAGGTGCCTTTCTTCTGGGAACACGGGAAGCAAAGGGGTGTTCTCGTTCGGCTGGGGCGTTGCAGATTCCTCGTGTCTCCTGTTCTGCTGGGGTTACTCTGAGCATTGATTTCTCTGCTCTGAATGCCAGCTCTCTGTGTGTTCTTGTTTGAAGATGTTTTGGCAGCTGCCGTTACGGATGGGCCTGTTGAATACAATAGAAAACGCTATTGTTGTTTTACAGTGCTTTTATGTTGTCTGAATAAAGGGCATGTCTGTAGAAGAACAATTTGAACAAGTGCTGTAGTCTTACCACGTTTCTCCGTCCCCCCTTCTCAGCCTGCTCCCTGTTCCTGCCATCCCACTCCTGGGGAGGAATGCAGAGTTTATGGCATGCTGAGTTGAAAGGGAACTACCAGGAAGTGCTTTGGGTTTGGTTTTTTACTGTTATAACTCTATTGATGCATTAAGAAATGATCTAATAGAGAAATATTTCCCTGCCCGAAGATTATTCATATTACCAGAGGCCATGGTCCTGGAAACTTTGTAGGCGTTTAGAATTTTCTAAGGAGAGGGTGGATTTCTTTGGGGATTTTGGGAAGGTGGCTCTTCATTGTGTGAATTTGGGAACTCTGTGCTGGAAACTCAGTGTGGAATCTTACGGGCTACCAATGATGACTTATCCCGGGAAGAGGCAAGGATCGCAAGCAGTGATTCGTGTGGCCTAGCCTCAGCCTGAATCACACGCACCCCCAGAAAGATTTCTGCTCTTTTGTGCCCGTATCTGTCTCCAGGGACCAGTAAGTCCCTGGTTTCTTTTTCAGATTGGCCCGTAAGAAGTCAGTGAGTGTTGATTAGTTGGGAATACTTTGCAAGATTTGGCAATAGTGGCTGATTTCACTGCAGCATATTCCATACTCGGCTGTCTCACCGTGGGCAGCTGCTGGGAAGGAGCAGATGTTAACCTCCAGCTGTGCGTCGTGGCTTTGGAAGTGAGCAAAGTTGGGGAAAATGCACCAGGTGGATCGGAGGCAGAGGCTCACCCGTTCCTCAAACCCTTCCTCCGAGAGGCCCCGTCTTGCAGAGCTGGAGCAACGTCCCCCAGCTGGTTCATGGCTGGTAGACGTAGACCCTGCAGTAGCCTGGAAGAAGTTGTAAACGTAGCTTAGAGGTCATTTTCTTAAAGGTACTTTAGAAACACATCCTGGGTGGTGATCCTGGGCTTTTTTTGATAATAATTTTGTTCGTGGGCATTTCTCCTGCACTGATGTTACGTGGTAGAAGGGTTGAGGAACTTTTCTCTTCAGGCTCTTTGGTCTGAACAACCAACTGAGAAGAAGAATGGATTTTAGTGGGAACCAGGACTTCCACCTGGACGACGAGCACGGTTCGAGGCATGTCAACTGCACGTTATCACCTATTGCACTTCTTCTAGCTGCCTCCCTCTCCTTACGAGGAGGACATTTTTCCCAAATATCTGAGTCCTCCTTGTTGTACATCGATGAGGCTGAGGTTCTGTGCATTCTTCTGGTGGACACAGATCATTTTATTTCCAACAACCTTCTCGTACCGAGGAGCCGCCGTGCCTGGGAGAGCGTGCTGTAATATTTGACTGTCCCTGTTGTGATTATCGTTATTAAATCCAGTTCTTCGTTAGCCCTTTCTACTGATGGCCAGATTGTAGATGGGATGAAGGTAAGGTGTTGGAAATGTAAACTTGTGCATCACCCAATTAAACACAGAGAAACAGTGATTTCTGGGGCATGATTCACCTCACTCGGAGGTAGAAATAGCTGAGATGAATCACACTCCAGATGTGTCTTTTTCTCTTCAATGATCATAAAGGAGCCCAGATGACTGTCTCAGATGCTGGGTGGTAGACATCTAAAATTACAGGAGATAAGTCCCTTTCAAGGTCTTTGGCTGAGTATGACTGACCCCGGTGCTACGACCCAGATTTGAAACCAAGAGATGGGAACTTTCTGGAATAAAGAGCTCCTGTGTTGAATTCTCTCCCAAAACAAACAATATTTTATTCTGACCTTTCTGTAGTTCGTCTTCTCTTGCTGCTGCAGATGTCAGGTTCTGTCTCTGTAACCCTGCCCTGAAAGAGGCCGATGGCTCCACAGATGCAGCACGGTGTCTTGCAAAATAAATTAAACTGGATCTTGTAATTTCAGGCTCTGACGTTCTCTCCGGCACGTGAGATGGCTAGAACTCAAATTCTGCCATCCTGCCGCTGTCCTTTTTTCATGGGCTGAGCTGGCTTTGTATTTCAGAAGGGTAAGGCTTGCTTCCAGCCTTCCTGGCATGTGGGTCCCTGCCTTGGGCTAACGACACGGACCAGGGACTGGGAGGGACCAACTCCAGGCACTTTTCTTCTCTCTGCCTTTCTCCTTGAGTATCAAGAAACCCCTTGCAAAGCCACCTCAGCTCCTGACACCCACTGAAGCACCCTCCAGATCTCTGTGTCAGAATCAGGAAAAGGCCGAGCACCCCCCTGCTGCTGCTCCGTCCCTCCGCGAGTCCCCGCCAGCCCTTGCCGCCGGCCCAGCCCTGCTCCTTGGAGCTGGGATTTGGTGCCCCAGGCTCGGAAATGGGCTTTTGCAAAGTAGGCTAGGAGGCTCTCAAACACAATCCCTCTGAAGTTTGGCTTCCGTGATGTTTCGGTGGCAGTTTGTGCCCAGAACTGCCTGTGTGTGAAGTGACAGCAAAGCCTGTGTCAGCTGGAGCGGAAAAAGCAGAAACGTGGCTTCTGCGTAATAGCTCCGGTCCTGCTTCATCGTCAGTGAGAAACGGACTAAAATACCCCATGGCATTAACAAAAGGGACGAGTGTCAGGCCAGCCTGATTTATTCTGTGACAAGAAAACTGATTTTTCTAGACGCAGAGGATGTCCTCTACCTGGTTGATTTGAATGAGCCAAACGCGCGATCCCGGTGAGCCGGGGGTGGGAGGTGGCCGTGGGAAGAAGGGGGAGATGGTACGTATCCCTGGAGGATTTCTGCGACACCGCAGGAACTGTTTCATGCAAATCTCCGGTACGGTCTCTTTGGGAGTAGTATTTACAGTTCTGGTCATTTATGTTCAAGAAAGATGAAGGCGAAGTGTCTAGATGCCTCGAAGGGCTGGTGAAACGCTCGGGGAAGAGCTGTCTGCCCAGCCGGGGCTGATGGAGCACAGCTCAACGGGGGGACCACAGGCTGGGGCGCGGAGGGGCCGTGTCCATAAATACGGCAAAGGGGAAGCTCTAGAGAAGGAGAAGAGCTCAGTCCTGGCAGGAGAGCAGATAACTGTTGGCTGGTCTTGGATATATTAAGGGGGGTTTCTTCATTGCCTCCAGATCCATCTTGGGTTTAAATGGGTTCATATTTGTGAAGCATCTGGAAACCTTGATCTAGAGCGATGCGAGGTGTTGGGAGGAAGCACTGAAGCGTATCACCTCCTGGGTTGGGCATTGCACCAGGAACAGAAACCCGTCTCTGTAACTTATTTCTGCAGATGTGACCACCCCGCTTTGCGGAGTGAGGGCCCGGAGCTGGGGTGAACCATCCAGCTTCACCTGCCACTGGGCTGGGCGGGATCCTGCGGTGGCTCACTGCCTGCAGCTCTGTATCAAAAGCCCAGCCGTGAGCTAAACCCGCACTAATAGGGTAGATGCCCTCTGCGATAAGCTCAGCCCATCGATTGGGTCCGTCGCTTGACTCTTCAATGAGCTGGTTATTAACCCGCGCCTTTGCTGGCTGCTGGCGGGCGATCTTTGAGGCTCGTGCAGAATTCCCCTACGCGGTGTATGGAGGAGCTGTGTTTCGTCTACAGCTGATTTTGAATTGGAAAGGACAATTTGTCAAAGTGGAAGCAGGAAGGACGTTGTTTTGCTTTATTTACTGCAGGAACAAGAGGTCGCTGAGTAGATACATCTTGGCTTTGAGGATGAGAGGCACCAAGTGTCAAGTTAGGCTCTCTCGGAGCTTGCTGCTTTATGTACAACTGACTCCAGTAATTGAAGAGCTGCAGCTGTAATTGTCACAAACCCAAGGAGCTTGATTTCTTAACGGAAAGCCAGTTCAAGGAAAACAGTAAATCAGGTCCTTTAATCTGTTGAGTGAATTGCCCGTAGGGACTTGAATGCTCTCGTGTGTTTATGCTGAGGACCCTGCAGCGGTGCTGGAAGGTTTCCCGCAAGTTCTCTCCGCGCAGGTAGTTACTAGCAGGCGTTTGGGTGAGCCAGACTTACCCAGGAGCCGTTCAGAGCACTCTGACCATCCCCAGTGCTCCTGCACTTACATAACTGCTGTGACAGGTTGTTGTCTTTACGCTTGGCATTGCTTGCCTGAATTGAGAGGATGTCTGTGGCCGTTCAAGTCGTGCCATGTGGAAGGTCTGGAATGGTTGCAGTGCTGAACTCGCTCTTTGTGAGCTGAAATTCTGATCTGGAGGCGAGCCCGAGCGCGGATTCAGTGCGTCTCAGACGGCAGAATTAATGAACGAGCTTCGGGATGGCTCTGACAGGCTAATAAGCATATGGGTAAAGTCTGTATTTGCTGGGGTAGTCTCACTGTTCAGTGCAGAACTCCTGCAGTGGACGAAACACAAACACAATTTATTATTCTGTTAAAAGATACATGACTGTCGTTGTGAGGAGCAGCGGGTGTCCTGGCCATGGATGAATGATTTGTCTTATGGATGCACAAGCATCAGTGTTCGGATGAATCCTTCCCAGAAGCACTAAGCAGCAGTTTTATACATCTGAAACTGGGTGGCTCACAATGAAAATGGGAACCGGTGAGGTCCTTGCTGTGGTGCTGGTCCAGCTCTAAGGCAGCCGTGTGCTCCACCTGGACAGATGTTCCGTCAGTCCTGTGGGACACAAGCCTGGCCTCGGTCCGGTTTCTAGTGGGCAGGTACCTGCACCCTGGAGGCTGTCCCAGCAGCCAGCACCGGCAGGTTTCGTGGGGGCAGAGCGAGGTTTGAACGTGCCGTGGGTCTGGAGCAGGTCAGCAGGGTGCCGCGGTGCCCTTCTTACCTGCTGCGTAGCTGGAGGATTTCAGAAGCAAAGGATGTTTGTACGTCACCAGCACTAAACCAGTCCTGAACTCTCACTTTAACAAAAGTGTTCTTCTCAATACGTTTCCAAACTCTGCTTGGATTTGCATGCGAAGCCTCTGAGTCTTGAGCTGACATTTGATCCTTTAACTGAGCAAACTCACTCTGAAACAGCCATTCCTTTGCAGGACACCGTCACTTGGTTTTGCCCTTTTTGGGAACTCCCAGCCATACGTGATGCTAACCGAGCTGTACCCGAAAGCCGTGTAACGGGTGGATGTGCATGCTCATCCCTACGGCGGGGCGGAGGCACGGGAGCCGTTGCTTTTCGCATGCGTGGGATCCGAGGGGTGCTGCACGTCCGCACGCGGTGCTCGCTCGCATGGCAGGGTTAGGAGCCGAGGGGCAGTTTGTAGAAATGGTCACAGACTGGATTACAGCCCGGGAGGGTGAAATTCTTACGGCTTGGGACGGAGGCAAACTGTTTGACTTTGGCTGAGCGCTTTGTTCTGTGCTGCTGCTGTGCATGTGCTTGCGGCGGGGAAGCGAGCGTTTATTGACTGCTGGTTTTCTCTTTTCAAAGCTGATCAGTGGTGGTTCTATTGTAAGTGCTGAGGCAGTATGGGATCACGTCACCATGGCCAACCGGGAGTTGGCATTTAAAGCAGGAGACGTTATCAAGGTCCTGGATGCTTCCAACAAGGACTGGTGGTGGGGTCAGATCGATGATGAAGAAGGATGGTTTCCCGCCAGCTTCGTGAGGGTGAGTGATTTTCTTCTTTTTCCCGCTACAATGAATCGCTGCCGATGCCGCTCGGAACGGTCACTGAACGGAACGGGTTACTGCGTTGGTGTCATTGGTGCTTGTTTCCAGTGTGTCTGTTTTCTCCCCAAAAAATGGTTCCAAAAGAAATGTGGGGTGGGATAGAGGGAGGCTGGGATGGGTGTTGCCTCTGCTTTTTGTCCTCGTGGGATGTGGGGTGGCCTTTGTGTGTCTCAACGTGTTGCAGCCTCTCTCCTGAAGCAGTTCTTTGGAAGCCGGTGGAGCGTTGTGTGGGCTGTGAGTAGATGGTGTGGTGGGGCCTGGACGTTCGTGCTGGCTACAGGCGACCCACGCTCAGTGCCATGTTTTGACTCTTCAGCGGTTTTGGGTGTAAGATTACTTCACTAATTAGTCTGAGACCAGCCCTGGTTATTTTTTTTAAGGCGACAAGGAACCATTTTGCTTGTCTCTGTTTCTCTGCTGAAGCAGGTTTGGCTGCCCCCAGCCACCTCCAGTGGCGATCTGGCCTTTCACAAATAAGGAGGATTTGAGCATTTAATTTTTTCTGCTCAGTATGTGTTAAGAAAGCAAAAGGACAAGAAGATGCCCTTTGGGCTGTTGTCAGCTCCTGCCACATTATTGGGGCAATCTCGAGCCTTCCCCGGGGAGTCAAGACGTTGGCTTTGACCTTGTGCTCTTCCCTCTGCACAGGGTTCCATAGGTGGGATCAGAGATTTCATTCTTTTGGAAGCTTAGGAGATATGGCTCAAAAAAAGAAGATTTCTTTTGCCTTGTAAAATTGTGTGAAAGATGATTCTTTCCTCTGAGCCTCCCAGGCAATTTGACAAGCCCCATGGCAGCCGAGGGAAGACCCTTCTGTCTGAAAGGCGCGCTGGAGACCGCGCCGCGTCCCAGGGAGATGCCGCGGTCGCGTGGGTTCTCTGCCTGTCTTACCCTCCCTCCGAACCCTCCCTCCTTCGGGCAACCCTACATCATCAGCATCCCTCTTGGATTACATCACTTCAGCTGGGAAATAGCCATCTGGAGTAGGAAAATGGGGTTAAAACGTGTGACTGGTGTTTCTGGTGGTGTGCGATGACCACCCAGACCTTTCCTTGCTTCCACCTCCCCACTGCACATTTTTCCCCCCCCGTGGAGCTCAGGATGCAGCTCTTGTGTCTCTCCTGGGGCTGGCCAGTGTGAGGGCGAGAGAGCAGTGACTGGAACTGGAGCCTGGGCTGCAACACGCCGTTGTCCCGGCCCAGAGCAGCGAACAGCGTGCGGTATTGTGTTGAGCAGGACACCACGAGCCTGACCCTGCAGCCAGTGGGGATGACGAGTTTGGATTTGTATCGAGGTGTGATCAAGGTGATAATCTTGCTGCAGAAAATATTCTCACCGGTGTCACGAGCACACCTCAACTGTGTTGCTGGCTGGAAAGGCTGAGTTAGAAAAATGTCTTGATTATTTTGGCTTAATTTGGAGACTGGAATATTCTGGGCCAGTGTAACTTCTCAGTGCATTGACCGGTGCTGTTCTGTTTTGTGATTCAGGGAAAAAGATTTAATATCATTTTTTTTTGTGTGATGTCGTAACATATCACTCGTGGTAGGTTTAATGACAATCTTGTTTCTACAAAAACCACACCAAGGAACCGAACAGAGACCCATCCACTGCAAGGCCCAAAACCATGAATCATTCAGCCTGTGTGAACTTTCCACCTCTCCCTGCATTTTTCAAAGGCTGGGAGGACGATTTTAGAAACTGAGAAAAACAAAGGGCAGGAGTCGATGAATCTCAGCCTGTTGTACACAAGCGTCTGAACAACATCCTGGAACAAACCTTGGTGCTGAGGACCATGGTGACCTTGCAAGGCGGGTTGCTTGCCCGTTCTAATGTCACAACCCCACAGCATCACTTTACTCCAACACATCTTTCCATCAGCTCTGCAGAGGCTGGCTTGATTATTCCAGCTTGGAGACACTTGTTCGGCGTGGGCTGGGACCGGACACCTGCCCTGGGACCTGATGACGTGCTCCCCAAGGGGGACACTGCCCGGTTTTGCTGCCGTGAATGATAATTAATGTTTAAAACTAAGTACCAGGCATTTCAGAAAATAAGCAAGCAGAGTTCTGGCACAGCTTGTCCTCAGCTCTGCGAGCGAGACTGAAGGGGAGAATTCGCCGCCGGGGTTCACAAACCCAAGCTGCCTTCTCCAGGCAGCGCTTGCCGGGGTGCTGCCCCGCGGAGCCCGCGCGCTGGCTGTCCCGTGCTGAGAACACAGCCGCCGTGGGGCTGTCGTGCCCTGCCCTGCTCCCCTCTGCTTGCCTCTTCATTTCTATTCTTGCATATTCCCCCTCCACTCCCTGCACTCTCTCGGTGAGGATTTGAACCAGATGCCTGCAGAGCCTGGAACCCCTCTGCTGCTTCCAGGACCGTTGCAGCAGCTTTATGCTCCTTCAGGGTCCTGTCAAGGACCATTTAACCTGAGCACTTTCCACTTTGCTCGTCTCTCCATTTTTTTTTCCTTTTATTTCTTATTCAGCTGATCACTCTCTAACAATGAGGCGGCTCAGGTTTTTTCTCTGCTGTACTTTGAGCCCTGCTTTTTTAAGACGATGCCAGAAAACTGCCTGATTTAGTCTGGGTGGTTCTAGTTATACTTGCAAAATAATCGCTTTCCTTTCTATCTGTGTTTCTCTTACGCAAGTGCAGGAGGAAAAAGGAACAGCGTGTTGCATGGCAGAGGATGAAAAGAGGTTCAAGTAAGGGATGACAGGACAGACCAGACAGGTATAAAACCAGATGGGGTTGATTTCGGGTCTGCAGGTTTCGTGTAGGCACTAACAGGGGGTGCAGTGGAAGATCACCGCAAAGTCGGATTCCTCTAAAAGTCACTTGGATCACTTCTGAGGACTGGAAACCTAGTTTGCAATGAGACGTCTGACGCTTCTTGCTCTGCGGCCAGATCATATGAAAATCTTTGGCAAAGCACTTGGCACTCACAGAATCTCAGAGCAGGAAAAATTCACATTTGCAAGTGCAGAGGAAAACAGGAACCTGCTGAGTCCCTTGGCCTCTTTTCTGTGCATGGCTGGGGGGGCTGCAAACAAAACCTGCCCTTGAGTTGCCTGCACGGACAGGAATCGTTGTCTCCGTGCCCAGCACCTGCAGTTAGCCTCCTGGTAGCTCGAGACTTGGTTAGAAGAAAGGGGGAGAGAGGAATGCTGGGGAGCTTTGGGAGCACAGGAACTTTCCAGGAGAAACTGGGTGATCAAGCGATGCTTTTTGGGGAAGAGAAAAAGCACAACATAGGAGAAGGAAAATTTGGAGCTAGGATGGTGGATGGTTTCCTCCAGGAAGCTGCTGCACTCAGGGAGAAGGTTAGGAAAACCCCAGAGAGGCAGATGAGAACTCCAGAACGAGGTTTAAGGCAGAATAATGAGCTGGGTTTAGGAGAGATGAAGGTATCTGTGTTATCTTCAGCCAAGGAGCAAATCTGGGGTCGAGGAGGTTTTACTGCAGCTTCTCGCAGTGCCTGGTGGCTGTTGGGTGGTTGTACAGATCCGGAGGGTGCTGGTGCTTGAAGGCTTGAGCAGAGCTGGTGTGCGAATGCTCTGTGGTCTGTACCCCTCCTGGGGCAGAACACGCAGGGGGGTCCGTGCAGCATCTCTCCTCATTGCCTGGATTTCCCCAATGCTGGAATTTCAGATTGATTTTCCTGCTGAAAAGCTGCCTTTGACCCACTTTATTTTCTGCTGCTAGAGGAGAAGTGCTGGATAAATCTTTGGAAGCTTTTAAGGCGCTGTTTAGCGAGTGCCGAGCAGCTCTTTTATTGGGTCGGTGGGTTTAGCCTCTGTTCGGAGGGGTTGTGCCTGTGCTCTCTGTTATTGTTCCAAGAGCCAGCCGCATCTTGCTGCCTTTTCTGCTTTTTTCCACCTTTAAAATCTCATTGTATGCATCGGGGTGTTGATACTCTGCGTCTCCATCCGCTGCGGTCCCCGCATTAGCGGTTACTTGGCACCAGCCGCGGTGGCACGTGGGTGAGATTTTCCAGGCAGGAGAGGGTGGCACTGGAGCAGCGTTCACCTGTTGGACAAGCCGGGCGGTCTGTGCTGCAGTGGCTGCTGCAGTCCCTGCCGTGGAAAGGAGATTTTATTCTCCCGTGGCAAATCCAGCTTAAAAATAGCTGCTGGTGGAGGTATGGCACACAGCGCTGCACAGCGACAGGATGCGCTGCAGACAAATTGTGGGGTTTGGATTTAAAGTCAAGCAGCGATTTAGCATCCAAATGCTGCCTGTGCTGATTGCAGCTGCCGCTAACGTCACAGCTCCTGCCGCCCCGGCTGCTCCGCATCCTCCGATCCCCAAAGGGTCCAGCGCCGGCTCTTGGGCCCTTCCCCGTACCAGCTGGTTTGCAGGTGCAAAAACAGGGTTTTGAGGCCATTCTTTGAATCAGGCACAAATCTTCACAGCCCCTTCCCTGCCCTCTGCCAAACTGCTCGCGGAGGAGGATCCTTCCCCTGAACGAAGCAGCAGCTTCCCCGCGCTGGCCAGCTTTGTGCAGGGAGCTGCTGGAGCAGCCGAGCTTTGGCTCGTCCCTGTTGTGCATCCCATGAACTCGGTGATCTTTACAGTCCTTCCCAGCCCAAACCGTTCTGTGGTTCTGTGGTCGCACACCGGGGGCTTTTGGATTTTAGGAACTGGGCAGAGCTGAGCCCTATCTCGGGGAATTTTGGTGGCTGTAGTGTAGCACGTCCAGGAGTTTGGCTGCGTGGTACGTGGTGAAGCTCCAGCGTTTAGGCTGCAGGAACCAGGGAGTGAGCACAGGGCAGGTTCTTTGGAGCTGTTTTTGTTCATCTTTCACGGATACAGAGTCTGGTTTCTCCTTTTTCCAGAAGCGAGGGAAGGGTATTTCTCACCTTGGGTAGAGGGAACTTCTGAGGCTGGGAATGGAGAGGGAGAGGGGAGAGGAAGAGCTGGCGGTGGGTTTGCTGAAGCTGGGGAGTTGCAGGAGGGAAAGAGAAGGTGTCAAAGAGCCTGTGAACGGGAGGGAAGTGAAGGACGGTGAGGCTGCAGCCAGGGTGCAGAGGGAAAAATTCAGGCTGTGGGAGAAAATAGTGGTAGGACCACAGGAGGGAAAACCAGCTTCAACTGCCGTTCCTTCTACTGCCCAATTCCTCGTCCTGGAAGGGTTACAGGGAGAGGATGGTCTGTGCTTCCCAGCAAACAGCATCCCAAGCACAGTCCCACGCCTTCCCTATGGCCGTGAGGCTGGGGCTAGCCGGGGAGGACGGGCAGCATCCCTGTGCCTCGTGCCGCCTGCCAGGTCCTCGCCTCCTCTCTGAGGGCAGGGAAGGGAGCAGCGTCTGCTCCTGGGCATTGGCAGGGGACAGCCTGTGCTTCCTCCGGAGGGCATGGGGAGGCTGTGCCCGCCTCGCTGCAGCGACACGCAGAGACTGATGTTGTTTCACTTATGCAGAGCTCTGCACCATGAGCCCTGCTTGATTGCAAATAAGCTAGGGATGGTTTTAATCCAGTGTCGAGTCCAGCAGAGCGTGCAGATCGTGCCCGTGGCTGGAAACAAGGGCTCAGCACCAGCTAACCACCGGTTGTTGTGGCTCTAACGGCCCTGCGGTACCACAGTTCGGTACCAGTTTGGTGGAGGTTGGGCTGCCCACGCTGGTGTCCCTTATAAAGTCGTCGGTGAGCAGAGGTTCAGCGGGATGGCAGCAGCTCTCCGGGAGGATCTGTCTGCATCGTTAATCTGCCACGTTATTTAATTGTGAGCTAGAATTCAGCGTAGCACATTATCTGCTAGTTTTGTCCTTGTGAATATCCAGTGGAAGGAGATTAATAATCCAGATGGCTGGTAAAATGTTTGTTTTATCATGCTTTCTGATTATTATGGGACTATCAGCCCTCAGTGCCTATTCAAGGAAAATGTCCTCTCCATACGGTGTATGCATTCAGCAGTCTGAATGTGTAATAATTACAGGTCAGCTAATGTTGGAGCAGTGCCAGTTGGTGATTTTATGCACCATTTGGGTATAGCTGCAAATTGATAAATCACGTTTCTACAGATTTTATATAAATCACAGATAATATTAACTCGCACAATGAAATGATCAGCTCTCTCTGGCTCCCAGAACCGGGTCCTTAGGCGAAAGGGGCTTTTTCATTTGACTATTTTATCTGCCTCTGCAAATTATTATGTTATGCAGGAGCTGGTCGTGACTTCCTAATTAGGGCTGAATTTTGAAACAGGGCTGTGAGCCTCACGATAAGCCTGTTCTCCACGTGTGGCGTGGCCTTTCAGCGTGAAACATCACTTAGGACATCATTATGCAACTTGGAATTTTTTTCTCCCCATAGTCTTTGTTGGTTTCTTTTAATTAATCCTTAACAGAAAGG
Organism: Syrrhaptes paradoxus; assembly: GCA_013400615.1. Taxonomy (NCBI): domain Eukaryota; kingdom Metazoa; phylum Chordata; class Aves; order Pterocliformes; family Pteroclidae; genus Syrrhaptes; species Syrrhaptes paradoxus. Next base: position 33,325 of record VZTO01023441.1, on the reverse strand, counting down.
GTTTGAAACGGTTCTCGGGGCAGGTGTCGGTGTTTGCTGTGCCGGACCTTTCTGACGGCGTGGGGGAGATCCTCACGGTGCCGTGTCCTTTCGGTACCCGGGATGGTTTTGCTTTGCAGAGGTGTTTAAAAAGGCACTGAAGGCTGAGAGGTTAGGGTAGGGTTGTTGTTCTTTGCTGAACAGCTGTTATTATTTAAATAATAAAGAATATTTAAATATTTAAATAATAAAGAATAAATAATAATAATTTCTTTTTTTAAAGTGGCATTGGAGGCAGTGATTCAGGCAGGTATCCCAAACCCCATCTGTGCCAAGCCACAGCCTCTGGTTGCTCAGGAGGGCAGGGCAGGAGCCCAGAGACGCTTTTGGAAATCCGAGCGAGCGGCAGAGCTGCCAGGGACCTGCAGTCCCCTCTCTGCTCCCTGGAAAGCCCCCCGGGAGCTTCCCAGGGGCAGCAGCACCCATCCTGAGCAGGGAGGACTGGGGAGGGGAGGTGAAACTGGAAAAAAATTGAGTTTTGAAGGTTTTTTTTATTAAAAAAAAAAAAAAAAGATCCTTGCACTGGAAGGGAAGATGTGTGCATTTGTGTCCAGCGTGTGCTGGAAAACCGGGGGCAGAGGGGGTCCTTTCCCCATCAGTGGCTTCTCGGCTGTTGTCTGCAGCCGCGGAGGTTGAGCATTTTTGGGAGAGCTGCATGTGTCTGGAACATAGCGAACGCCCTGCTTGCAGGTGGCTGTGGACTGGGCTAAAATAGGAACCTTCCCAGCACCGTCCGCATCAACTAAACATGACATTCGGTGAGTTACTGGGAGGAACCAGTGTCACCCCCAGTTTCCTCTCCACCTCGCTGTCGCCTGCAGCACGCCGTCGTTGCGGGGCGGGCGAGCGGGTCAGCGAAGCGGAGAGGATGTGGCTCGGGGTGCTGGCGCTGGGTCAGGGGACACAGTTAACCCTTTATGCGCAGCTTTCCCGTGCCCCAGCGCAGCCCAGCTCCTCCTCAGCACAAGCCCAAGAGGATTTGAGAGCTGAAGTTGCAAATCCGAGCGTGCTGCCTCAGCCCAAAGGTCCATCCGGCCAAATTGTTGCTCATGGGTGAGTACGAGAGTGTGGTGAGCCCAGAGTGATGCATTTAAATCCATATTTCCAAGTACGTGCGAGCTTTTCTCTGCCTTCCGTTTCAATGTAAAGTCCGGCAACCTTAAAAATATTGATGAAAAATGTCATTGGTAAGGTGGATTATCCCCGTTTACAGGTGGGGAGAGCCTCCACCAGTTCAAGTGACTGGCCCAAGGTCAGCAGCAGAGCTGCCAGCGTCCCTCAGCTTTTGTGAGTCATGGCCCAAGCTTCAAATGATCCCCTGGAAGGGTGAGCCTGCCTTGATTAGTGGAGAAGTGGCGAGGTCAGGACAGAAAGCAGGAGTGTTTGAACAGCGCGGTGGGATTAATCCCTTCGGCAGCTGCGGCCGGGCAGCGCGGGGTGGAGGGCACGTGCGGCTTCCTCTGCTCCCGATAAAACTGGTGCATTTGGTTTTAATCTAAAGCAGAAGCCAGATAGATTAGAACTGTATTTTTTTTTTATTTTGGGAACATGAATCCTACCAGGAAGGAGCAAAAATTTCATTAAGGAAGAAAGCAGGACTCCTGAGATCCAGCTGCGGAAGCAGGGAGCGTTCCTGAAGTGCACAGAAGGCAAAACCGAATCCTCGGGTTCTCAGAAATCGTGAAAGTTTGCAAGCTTGCTACTTGCCTAGAGTTTCAAAGCCTTTGGGATTCATGCTTTCAAGCTTCTGCCCCCCACTATCATGATTAGATCTTTCCTGCTTTTTTTTTAAAGGAAAATTGAAATTTTTCTCGTGATCGCGTGGCTCCAGGAGGTAGAGCTGTAAAAATACCCTCTGTTGCAGGAGCGTCATGAAACCTCGTAACAAGCTGCTCCAGTTGGGTCTGGGAGAGCTGCAAAATACTTTTCATAGTAGCAGGAAGGTAGGGTGGGAAGCTATTTTAAACTTCGGCCAGCAGGGTTCAGTACCTACGTTGGTCCCGCTGGATTTTCAGCAGAGATCTGCTGTGGCTTTTTGGTAGCTTCTCTGAACAAGTGACATTCCTCTGAAATCGGTTNCGGCCAGCAGGGTTCAGTACCTACATTGGTCCCACTGACTGACATTCTTCTGAAATCTGTCTTGGTGTGCCAGGAGAGGTTTTGGGCGCTGTGTCCCCGAATCTTTGGGTGCGATGAGATCACTAGCTCACTGCCTTCCCTCCCAGTGACCCAGGGCTCAACCAGGCCACCCAGCGCTGATGGAAATCCTCCAAAAACCCCTTTCAGGGGTCCACGGGCAGCCCCACAGCTGGGAGATGACCTGACCTAGTCCCTCTTTGCCACAGATGCTGTGATGGAGAACCTCGTCCTGTGGGATGACCTGGGGAAGGTGTGCGGAGATGATCCCGGTGTGCTGCATGTCCCAGGGGTTCCCCGGGTCCCCCCGGCACAGCTGGCCGTGGTGGGGTCACTGGAACACCCCCTGCAGCACCCCGGGCTGCTCGCCCCCAGCACCAGCACTGCTTTGACTGCGGCTGAGCCCCCTGGGGTGCTGCCGGTGCTGCGGGACCCTGCGGCCACTCTGTGCTGGGTGCACCCCTTCCCCCAAGGTTCACGGGGACATAAGGAACGAGAGGTGACAGCCGCATTCGCAGGGTTTCGCTTCCACTCTGGCACACAAGACATTAAATCAACTCTCGGCTGTGCTGTCTTGGAGGAAGGTATGAAGCCGTTGTGCTTTGAGGATGGCTCCGTCGTGCAACGGGAGCTGTGCCGAGGTGGCAGGAGGGGTTATTTCACCTCCTCGGCAGGATTCAGCGCGTCCCTCTGGTCTCCCCATGTGCAAAAGGAGGTTCTGTGCTGGCAGTGTGGGGTGGAGGAGAGGTGGGAGGTGAGGAGAGCAGAGCCGGCGGGGTGCCCGGGTCCATCCAAGCTCTGCCACCCCCTCATTCATGCACGCTGGTTTTCCTGCCCAGGAACGTGCCCAGCACGGCCGGGACGCGGCGTGGGCACAGCCTGGGGTCAGCAGCTCTGCAAAGGCTTGGTGCCCCCAGGTCCTGCCCCGCCGATGGCACCGAGCGCGTCTTGTCATTGCACCCGATGTTGCTGCCCTACCTGCCCTCGTGTGAAATCCCCACTAGCTCCCGGACACGGGGCACGGTGGTGAGCAGGGTGAAAGTTCAGCTTTTTATTGCTTTGGGTTTTTTAATCCCCAAAGTTTGCGGCATCATTAACATTCTGCTGGAGAAGAGATGGGTTTGCTTCAGACATCTCGGCTTCTTGGCCGTTATCACCCACTGTAGGGTGGCCAAGCTGCAAGAAGTGGTTTAGCAAACCGTGATACTGGTTGGCAGGCAGGGAAGGAGCACAGGTTTAGGGTTTTTTTGCTTTACCAATTTACAGGAACGCAGCCCTTTACGATCTGTGCAAAACCAAATTGAAGCTGGATAACGGGTAAGCATTAAAAACAACACTGCAAAGAAAACAGAAAGATGAACTTGGTGCGGTTTGTTTTCTGCACGCCGCTCTGTTCGCGTGTACAGTTCTGCTGTTCGGTGTCGGATGTGTTTTTATGTTTGAAAGGCTCCAGTACTCGGGGCTTTAAATGCTGGGGAGAAAAGTTGCTTCATGTACATAACAGCGTAGGTGATCTGAGATGGCAATATTTCTGTCTGGTTTAAGCTTTATTTAATGTTTGTTCATGAACGACACTGAGCCCAATTTGTGTGGATCAGGGTTATTTTCAGCGGGTTTTGTCTGGGGGGGAAGGTTAGCAAAGGATGCGCTTGATCCGCGTGTTGTGTTCAGAGGCACGGGGACGAGGAGGCAGCGCTAGCTTTTCCTTTACAGGCTCACTGTATGGGTTTTATTTGATGATGGAAAGGAAATTCAGTGCGCTGAAAATGCAGTGATCCTTTTTCATTGCTTTTTGCTCTTTGTTCCAGTTTGGGGTATTCAGTGCCCGGGGGGTGCCTGGCCTCCCGTCCAAAGCTGCCCTCAGCCCCCCGGCTTTAGGAGACTTACTCAGCCGGTCTGATCCCCCGGCGGTTTAGGGCTCACGATCTCAGGATGCTGAGAGAGGGCGTTTGCCTGAATGAGGAAGGCTCTTCATGTGCAATGGTGAGGAAAGCTGCTGTGAAATGAAGATCAGTGCTCGTTCACAAATCCTGGCCCGGGAGGTGTACGGAGAGCGCAGTGCCGCAGCCCGGTCCGCCTGGGCCAGCGTTCACCTTCATTCAGGTTTCTGAACCAGACGCATCTTGGCCTTCTTAAAAAGGGCTTTTCCCTCCTCCCCAAGGTCTCTTCCTGCTCGGACAGAGTCCGGCTGATGGTGGGCAGGAACTGGGACACGCCATGCTTTCCACTGGTAGCTGTGGTTTTCTTTGGGTCAGTCTCTGTACATCCGTTCCTCTTGGCTCAGAGCACTTGGCAGCACCCAGCAGTCCCGTTCCCCCTTTGATTTTGTATTTGGGATCAAAACCGTCAGCGCTTGAAATCCCTTTGCTTACGAGAGGAAGTTGGCAGTGTGCGGGGAACCCTTTGGGGCTGGTTGCACCAGTAGAAACGTGGTTTGTGTGGGCTGGCGGCACTGTGGGCACCGCGGTGCATCGCTGGCCAGGGCATTGCCACTGCGGCAAGGAAGGAGTCGGTCCAGTATCTCCCGGCATTGTGCAACCCAAGCCCCAGCCTACCTTCCCTCGTTGGGTTCCTGCTGCTCTGCTGAGTGACTCTCCCCCTTCTCCCCGTAGCTGTGGGTAAACCAAGAAGATGGAGTGGAGGAGGGAACCAGCGACGTGCAGAATGGCCATTTGGATCCCAGCGCCGACTGCCTCTGTCTCGGCAGGACCGTGCAGAACCGCGACCAGATGAGAGCCAACGTCATCAACGAGATCATGAGCACGGAGCGCCACTACATCAAGCACCTCAAGGACATTTGTGAGGTACGTGGGGGCTGTGACGCGGGGGTGCTGCAGCGGGACGTGGGATGGGCTGTGGGGAGCTGAGGACTGGGATTGTCCTCGGGTGATGGGGGAACAAGGTGTGGTGTCTAATAGAGGAGCAGCACCTGTCAGTAACTATTGATACTTGTGAGCATTTCCTGATGGATCTGATCATTACCTTTGGTTTGTATTAACTGGAAGGTAATTTTCTGACCTTTTTTTCCATACCTCTGACTGAAAAATGCTGAGGTTGAGATTCTTCAAGCAGTTCTCTTGCTGAAAACCCAACGCTGTCTACTTTTGAACTTGTGACTGAGGAAATGAGGTTGTAATTAAACCAATCACCCATTTCATCTGTGCCTTTCACCTTGGGTTCACAATTTCCCCTGGCTCAGGGTGGCCCCCGTTTGCCTTTTCTTGCAGTGAGACTGAAGCAGGGTGTTTTCACCATGGGAAATGGAGTGTGTTACATTTATCCAGTGCAAGGGAACCGGCAAGCAGATGGGCTTTGGTGACTGATCCCTTGCATCCTCAACTTGGTTCTCCTTCATTGCATCCCAGTTAACCCCTACAGCCCCGTACTGTCCTGCAGCGTACAGCATTAGTGCTGCAAGCCGAGCCCAAAGTGCACACGGTGCTGGGTGTTTGGGAAGGAGAGCGCCCGGCTGCGCGGGAAGGGTTCCAGGACAGCTTGGGCATTGTGTGTAGAGCACCAAGAGACAGAAGTTTGTTGGCACTAAAATCAGTGTCCCTGGCTTTCGGCTCATCCCTCTGAGAGTTGAGGATTTAGGGAGCCTGTGCCCAGTCTGCAAGAGTCAATGTGCTGAAGCCCTTGTGAGTTCTGCTTAGAAAAATATCTTCCTCCCTTCGTACCCGCTGCTTTTCTATTGACGAGGCAAAGCAGCCGTCCAAAAAGCATCTGTGACGCTTTTCAAATATGGAAGAGTCTTGGGATTTCAATTTGGAAACAAATGAGGTTAATTTCCCTGTGCTGTTTCCGTCAGAGGGCTTTGTGTTGAGGAAGGGAAGAACTGCAGGAACTTTTCCACGTTGTTTCTTTTCCTGCATTTGCACTTTTCTGTTGCAAAACTAAATAAACCTTAACTTGTGTTTCCCAGCCACGTCACCGTGTTTTTGCCAAATCAGATTCCCAGGAGGCACAGATAGGTATCGCGTCAGTGACATCTGTGGGGTGGCACTGGTTTACAGCACGTCCTGGGTATGAAAGAGATCTCGAAGGCTCCTGCCTGGCTCTGTAGGGTGCAAAATGGTATTGGGGGGATAAATCTTACCTCCAGAGATGATACACCTGCCTCGTTCATCTGCCTTCCTTGAAGAAGGAGGAGGACTGAAATGGGCATTCTCTGCACAATGATGGACCATCACTCGCTGCGTTGAGCCTCATTGTCCCCGTTTAATCAGAGCGATCCGTTTGCCTCGCGAAGGCTCCGAGGCAGCTCAGCCGTCCCGGGTGATGTGACTGTTTCTGTTTGTGGATAAGAGGAGGGGTTGGAGATGGAGAGATGCGGGGCAGCTCGAGCTCCTGCCGGCTCCACTGGATGAATGTGTACAGAGGTGTGATTTGTGCCGAGGGATGAGTAGACACCAGACAGCCGCTGATGAGACGCAGAAGTGCTGCTGACAGTGGCAAATTCCCCTCTTCCCTTTGCTCTTTATTTTAAGGTGTCAGGACAAAGAGCAGGGATATGACGTATTGGAGGGGATGACAAAGGAGTTCTGGCTGGGTGGCGAAGGCTGAGCCTGATTTACTACTGAGTTGAGGTTGAGCGGCGTGTAGTTATCCTCCTGCTGCTGGGCTGTAACGAATAACAAACCCCAACACCAGCGCGGTGCCTTTGGCTGGGTGGCTGTTCCTGGAGCACCGTCGCCCCTGCTAGATGATGAAGAGCCCTCCAATTGCTCTTTTCTGCTCCAGGACGTATTCCCACTGCCTGCTACTATATTATTATTATTATACACGGTGTTATTATTCATAATACCCATGGCCCTAGTCCTGCCAAGTCAGGAGCTCACAAGCTAGCCAGCACCAGAATGAAAACTCCCTGCGCAAGCCAGGACCTGTGTGGAGCAGCTGGCTTGGAGGGGAATCCCCCGACACGGCAAAGCTGTAGTGCCCTGGCTGCTGCTGTGCCCTTGCTGAGAGTGTGGAGGGCTGGTGCTGCTTGGTGAAACGGTTTTGTGAAGATTTTTATTAGGGGTAAAATGTGGGAGTTTTCTCCGAACCACATTATTGGGAGTGGAGGGATCGTTATTCTGAAATATCACCCAGGGGAAGAGAAAGAAAAAAATAATTTAGCCTTAAGGGAAATATCCAGCAGTAGGAATTTCAGGCTTAGCAATTAGAGTTCAGAAGAACAATAAGCTACTGAAAACTAGGCTTTCGTAATGGGCAGCCTTACGGGCAGGCAGTGCTGGTCACTCGCTGTCCTGTAAAGCCCCACGTACACCCATGGCCAGCCCCGGGCGGGGAAGGATTGTCCCCTGCACGTGGTGTTTGATCCTGGGGGGATGTGGGAGGGCACAGAGCCTGTCTGTGGGGTGGCACTGGGGACATGGATAAAAACGACTTTTTTGTGCTGTGTCAGAGCCAAGCAGCATAGAACCTTTTTGGCAGCAATGCGACATTTCCTCAGAGGACCACATCTGAGGGGCTGCTGGCCCCTTGCTGTGACCAGTTTCTCGTGCGTGGATACTGGACTGGAGCTCTGTGGATCCACGGGGGTGTATGTACCACGTATACGTACCCCCAGTGCACAAGGTGCCTTTCACAGCCTGCTTCTGCACACCCTGTCTCTCTGTTTGGAGCTGGCTGCTGCTTGTTCTTGAGGAACAGCCTCGTGTTCCTGCAGGAGTTTATCCGATATTTCAGGTGGCCCCTGGCAGTGCCTGACATTCAGTGCCAGCTGTAGGCTGGGGTTTGAAGAAGTGCTTTGGAGTCCTGCCTGCCCGGGACCAGACACGGCTCCAGTTGCTGTTTCAGTTCAAACAGTCGCAACTTTGCTCTCATGCTCGTCCTTGGGACGTGCGTGTCAGCACAACGCGCACCTGGATGCTGAGCGCTGCTCGAGAGAACAGCGTTTCCATAGCTCGGATGGTGCTGGGCCAAATTCAGGGATGGTCTACGGGACAGCGCCTGGCTCAGGGATGGAAAGAAACTGGAATATCATCACCGCTGCCTTCGAAGATATTGTCTACAGTGGCTATTGTCTCCTCATTCTCTCCTTCACCTTGCTCTCAGCTGGACAGGAAGAGGGATGGATGGATGGATGGATGGATGGATGGGCCACCTCTCCTGACTGTCTCTAAAGCCGCTCTGGGATGGAGTAAAACTTAGCACTTAACCTCCTGCAAATAACTTTCCAACTTTGCCTTATACTATAGGGACTACATGGAAAAGTACTTTAAAGGTAGAGAGTCTGGCAGCTATTTTTAGGTATTCATTGAGCAAAACACTCTCCAACATCTGCTCGTCAGTCAGCTATCCCTTCTCTGAGCAAACCTGACGGGGTGAGCAGAAGGAAGATGACATTGTTTTATGTAACAGAAGTAAATTTACTGGAAAAACTATGCAGCAGCCTTCTAGCTGGCTCTTGCTGCGTGTTATATATAAATCTTCAGTCTCCCCTTTGCTGGCTTGTGCTGGAAACCAACCATCCAAATGCACAAGCTGGATAGAGGATGAGGCGTGGGAGCTCCGTGCGTTCTTTTATTTTCCCCGTGGTTTCGTAGGTGCCTGTACAGAAATGTGCCGCTTCAGCTTCTCTGAAACACGTCACTCAGGCGGAGAGATGAACCAGCCGCCCAGGGAGGACGGGGAATATTCAAGACGGTAGCTGCAGCCAATAGCAACCCCAGGGCTGAAAGATGTTCACATAAATCATCCAGCGCTGATCTCACAGAACAGAGGATGCGAGAGGGGAGGCTGGCTTGCAGGCAGCCTGCAGCGTGCAGCGGGACAAAGGTCCTAACGCGAGCGGCTCGCAGCAGTCATTCAGCACTGCTGGCACCACCAGAGCCACTGTCGAAAAGAGCCTGACCTCAGGGGCAAGTGCACATCTTTTTTCTTTTTTTTTTTTTCAAAAGCTGTTCTGTGATAAGCAGCATGGAAGATATTCTGCATTGTTCCTTGCTAGCTTGAATTTTTATTTGCCCTGCAACTGTCCTGCAAGGTGGGAACCAGCCTGCTCCCATTTCTTCTGGCCTTGAAAAATGAGAGAGGGAAACCCAGGGAAATGAGTCATCAAGGAGCTGCTGGAAGAAGAAAGACCCAGATTTAGTAAATGCAGAAGGTATCCATAACGCCAGCTTCCCAGCTGCAAAAACCAGCAAAGTCAGGGTAACGGCATCCTTCTAGCTGAGCTGGACATCGCAGCGCTTGGTTCTTTGCCAGGTCGGCCAAAGGGGCATTTACCATTCATCTGTTTGAAGTTCTCCCTCCCAGGCACCGCATGGCGAGGCTGAAGGACGGTTTATTATAGCGTTCCCTTAGTCCGCATTGTGGACCAGCAGCTGCGTGTCACCAGCTGGCTGTTTGTGTGACTAAGCATCTAGAGTTCCCAAATATAGCCGTTCCACTGGAGCTCGTGGCTTTTTTTCCCCTTCATTTTTTTCTCTTCCTATATAATAAAGACAGGCAAAGTCATCTCATGATGACCCCTGTGTTATTTCTTCTCAGCCAAGAGGCCACCATGGTCCAGCCAGGCCAGCACAGCGCCGATATCTGGCTTTGCAAAGCATCTGCTCTAAATGGTCCAGACAGGTGAGGCACAGCAGGGACGAGGTGCTTTGCTCAGTGTCACACAGGTCGCTGTCAGAGCCAGAAGTTCATCCCAGCCATCCCGAGCCCCTGTGCCACCCCGTCCCCTGGCCCACGCGTGTCCAGGCAGGTGTGTTTGGAGAAGCCCTCGTGCCTCAGCTGGAACCAGGCGAGTTGGTGGGTAAGGCAGGGTCAGCAGGACAGGGAGGCAGGGACTTGGTGTGCTATGCTTTTTGCCAGAATATTGAGCTACTCAGTCTTTTTAGGACAGGAGGTCCTCCCAGCAGTGCTAGCTGTCCGATTTGTGTTCAGATGATGTCTAGCTAAGCTCAGGCTCAGTAGCAGTGGGTGGCGTGGGCAGATGAAGAATAAGCAGGGAGGATCTTTTTATTATTGCACTGGACCGAGACGCAGGAGATCTGAATTGTTTCCAAATCTACTGCAGATTCATTCTGGGGTTTTGGAGAATTCCCTTAAACTCTCTACATCCTAGTTCTTCCTCTTTCTCCATTTGACTTTAATGCCTACAGACTCAGTACGGAGAAGAGTACAAAGCCTTTTCCTCTGCTCCCACTTTAAAAAGGAAGAAAAGCAATGAAGGATGATAGTTGAGAAAATAAGAGAAAAATTCTCCCTCGTTTTATGCTGTTTGGAATAGTGTGTTTGTGCTAATGGAATGGAGAGTTTAGGAAACAAATTTAAATAATGTTGCTTTCCTCTACAGCTTGGGCTGCTCCCACCATGGCTTCTTTGGGCTTCTCCCACCATGGCTTCCTTGCTCAGATGGTGCACATCTTTTTTCTAACGAGCCAAAACACCTCCCCAACAAGCCAGAACACCTCCACAGCCTACTGCGTGGCCTTTGGGCTTCCCCGGCACTCGCAGGACAGCAGCCCTCCCGCTTTTGTCTCAGACTCAGGAAGATGAACAGTTGGGGGGATATAAACCGTGTTGCGTCCCAAGTCAGGGAATGCTTGAAGAGTGTTTTCCTTTGACATTTCACTTTGGTGCTGAAACAACTGGGATGGTTATTCCATCCAGATGCCAAAGGAATTACCAAAGGAGAACCTTTCCTATGGAAATCGCTGGAGGACACTGGGTCAGACCCTGGCGCTGTCCTCCCGACGCCCTGTCCACACACCAAAAGCACCTCTGCGTGCTGGCTGGGGAGCTCTGTGCCTGCTGGGTCTGTCCTGAGCCAGAGCAGCCATGGGGGATGCTGGAGGCTGCAGTGGGAACAGCACTTGCAGATGGGATGGTGTCTATCAAAAAAAGGACTTGTCATGTTTGAAGGCACGTTTTGCTATTGGAAACAGGAGTTGATGGAGACTTGTCATGTCTTAACCAGTGGGTTTTGTTTTCAAAGCCATCTTCTGATCTTGCTTTCAGTTGCTCCTTCCTCACGATTAATCTGGGAGCAGCCTCAGTATGAGAGTTCAGGTTATTTTATGGGTTGTTCTTTCTTACTCCTTACAGGGTTACTTAAAGCAGTGCCGGAAGAGGAGGGATATGTTCAGTGATGAACAGCTGAAAATCATCTTTGGTAACATCGAAGATATCTACAGATTTCAGATGGGATTTGTCCGGGACCTGGAGAAACAGTACAACAACGAGGACCCCCATCTCAGTGAAATTGGACCGTGTTTCCTTGAACACGTGAGTGAACTGGGCATTTCTGTTTGGGAGTTTTGGGGTTGGTTTTGTTTGGGAGTTTTGGGGTTGGTTTTGGGGGACAAGGCTGGGGGAGGAGGAGTAGCAGAAGAAGTCCGGAGGCAGGAGCCGCTCAGAATAACTTTAGTGCATCGATACCGTTCTAGTTACATATCAGGAACTACTCTGTGGCCCCCCACTGACTTTGTGAGATCCAGAGAAGGGAGGATTTGAAGTTGGATAACCCCTCGGTGCATTTGAATCCCGACACCTTTTCACATCCACCCTGAATCATCTTATGTAGGCGTGGTGTCCCTCACCTCCTCCCCACCTTCATTCTTCAGAATATGGGTTAAACCCCCTCCCAGGCATCCTAACCAGGTCACAGGTGGCCAGGAGGTCAGAAGGTGTAAGAGAGTCCGGAGAAGTCAAATGAGGCGTTAGTTGCACATCACACAGAAAGGGCAGAGGAGAGGAAAAGCCCGGGCTGTTGGCTGCGGCACTGGGATGCAAAACCCACGCAGCTTCAGTTGCCTTCTCCCGCGGAGCTGCTGGGCCGGCTGGGGAGGTGCCAGCTCGTGCTTCTGGCTGCCCAGGCAGCAGCAGGGCAGCAGATACTCACTCACGCTAAGTGCACACACCGAATAGGACATTTTAGCTGACGATATAGTCCTGGAGGCTTTTGCCCAGCCCGTCGTACTGTTGCATAAGCCGCGTACTTCAGGAGCTGATAAATTGGCTGGTGTTGTAAATATGTCAGGAAATGTCAAGAAAATTATAGTCCCGCAGTTCCAGGCTTTCCTTTAGGCAGAGTGAAGTGCTGTATCAGAGCTTACATAGGAGATGCTCCAACCCAGCGTCTCTTCGGCATCCTTGGTCGTTGAAAAGCAGGTTTCTTTTTGAGAAGTTGCGTGATGGCGTTAATGTTGCTCATTTTTATCAGAGCCTGCAACCTCTGCTGCTTGCTTCCAAAGCAGCGTTGTATTCCAGCTCTGTGCTAAAGGATGTAGGAAATCTTGGTGAGAATCAGTCCTGAAATTTCACGTCTTGAGGCTGTGCTGTCAGTTCATTTATAGTGACAATAGTAAGAATTACTATCGTTATTCGGAGGAATATCTGACACTTATCTGCCACCAGATAGGGGCTGGAAGCTGGGTAATAAACTCCTGATAAATTATCCCAGTTTAGCCATTTGGGGAAACTGAGGGATGAGGCCGTTAAGATCCTGCTCTATGGATCTGCAAAGCATCTGCTTCAGGAAGAGCGAGGTGTCCGCGCCTGGTTCTTGATCAGCTGTGGGGATGGGAAAGAAACCGGGTTCCCCTGTTCCCAGACAGGCAGGTGATTTGGGTCCCTGTGGGACTGAGAAATAGGAATTTCTGGTCAGGTGTACTTTTGAAAAAGAGAATCTGTCCTTTCCATATTTTATAAGGCATTGGCCACAGCCTGGTGGAGCACCTCAGGCTGTTGACCTGGCTGGGCTGGCTCAACTCCAGCCTTAATCTGTGACACTGGCCAGTCAGTTTGTGTCTGTCTCCCTTCTCGTGTCATTTTTCTTTGACCTTTCATCTGCCTTGTCCGTGTGGCCCGGAGGAATCAAGCTGGAGATGCAGAGACCCCAGTGATGTGTCAGTGCGCGGGTCCCTCTCTGCCTCCCGTTGCGGCGCGAGCGACCATGCAGCACCAGCACCTCCACCAAGCAGAAGAGTTCTCTAGGAGCAGTCCTTCCTCCTGCTGCTTGGGGGTTCCTTTGTCTTTAGCTGTAATATCTTCTGGTTGGCAAGGTTGACCGCTCACAGACGTGCCTGACGTGCGCTCCCCCGTGTGCACCCCTCTTCTGCCTCTCACAGCAAGACGGGTTCTGGATCTATTCGGAGTACTGTAACAACCACCTGGACGCGTGCATGGAGCTTTCCAAGCTGATGAAGGATAGCCGGTACCAGCACTTCTTCGAAGCGTGTCGTCTGTTGCAGCAGATGATCGATATTGCCCTAGACGGGTTCCTCCTAACGCCGGTGCAGAAGATCTGCAAATACCCCCTGCAGCTGGCGGAGCTGCTGAAGTACACGGCGCAGGATCACAGGTACGCCCGTCTCTTGTTACGCGGGAGGGTTTTGCTTGCTCCTGCTTTACACGGCCTCTGCGCGCACGCAGGGGTTGGGTTTTTTCTGTCCAGCTCTTCCCTCCATGACATCTTGTATAAATTGAAGCAGGGCAAAGGTTCAGCAGGCAGCTAGAAAGCTTCTCAAAGCGCTGATTGTCAATGGAGCCAAACTCGTCTCCGTTATAATCAGACGTGTGAACTAATTACCCTTGGATGTACTTTCTGATGCTTCCAGTTACACTGGAAGAATTCCCTAATTAGCACTCAGTGGTCAGAAAGGCTCGTTCCTTTGTCCTGAAGAGGACCTCAGCACGGAGCAAGTCAGGGGCCAGGATCTGCAGCTCAGAGCGGAATGTGCTCAGATCTGGGGAGGGTGCAGGACCTGCTCTGTTTGCAGCCTGGTGCCACCTCTGATTTTGCCGCTGGGTTTAGGTTCAGAGGAGCACCCAGCAGTTTGATGACTTCCCAAAATTTCCAGGTTCTCTTTTGCTGCTGGGGGCAACCAGCCTGACTGTCTGACCTACTGTAGATTGAGAACATACCTATGATATCACTTATGATATGCTGCTATGAAAATAAGGCGAGAGAAGAACCAGACCCCCTAAGGGGAGATTTTCTTCTGCCTTGCCAGTTTTCTTTTTTTTCCAAAAGCCATTTAAAAGGAGGTGCTTCAGAGAGCAAAAATAGACCAAAAATGTTTTAGAAACTTCTGCAAGCATGTGTGATGTGTGGTTTTTTTTTTTTTTTTTTTCTTCCCCAAGCCCAGCTCTGGAAGGTGCAGAGAGACGTGCTATGAGCAAAGAGATGCATCGATTTACTTTGACCCGATTCATGGGTTTGACTAATTCATAGCAGCTGAATGCCCAGTTCAGCATCACCAACTTGGCCATGCATTTGGCTCCAGATCCAATTTCTGGTTTTCCCTTCATAGCGAGACCAAATGAAACTTGGAGTGGACTCGTGGGAGTGTTAGGGTGTCAGAAACCAGCTGTAGGATCCCGAAGGTTGTGGCTTCTTTCCCCTGGCAGCCGTGCGATGTCCCCGCAGGGCTGACAGTGGGAATTCAGATGCAGCTTTACAAGGGGAAGACATGAGCATCCTCGGAGGGAAGAGGTCTGTGTTTAACGTGACCTTCTCTTGGTAGCAGAGGGGATGTGGACAGTGTGATTACACAAGGGTTGAATTATTTTGGGAGTATGTTCCTTTCTCCTTTGGGATGTTTTAAAATCAACATGTTGGTAATCAGATGCAGTCGTATTCTGCGGAGACTCGGACCTTTCCGCTGGGTGGTTCAGGCTGAGAGCTCTTTTCCACTGGATTGTGCCAGAGACAGGACACTGGGGCTGTGCAGAAAACCCTGTCTGCGGCCGTTGCCTGCTTGAAATACAAATATTTCCTGCTTTTGTCATTCTGGCTTTGGGATCGGGGCTGAGGTGAGCAAAGCCTGAGATCAGAAAAGCAAATAGTCATGGGGAATGTCATGTTGTGACAATATCGGACACGGGGAAAAGCCAGGTGCCTGCAGGCTGGGACACTGTCAGGGTCAGCAGTGAACGAGGGAAACTGAGAAGCTGCTTCCGTGGGGCCGTTCATCGGGCGGCGAGTCGTCCTTACGCACTTGCAGGTTGGCGGTGCTCGGAATTAGATTGTGAGTCTGGAACAGGAGCTAGAGAATGATAGAGTGGAGTAATAGTCACAATGAAATCAGGCTCATCGCTGGCTGGATTAGGAGTCTCCCAGGCACTCTGATTAGAATTTAATATGTAGAAAATAGTGTGTAAATCAGTCGAACCATTTATGGAGTAAGGCAAAACTTGGGAAGGACCAGGAGTCAGAAAAAAAGCAGATACGTTAGTTTCATCTAACAGTGGGATGCTATGTTCTTCTTTTTTTTTTCCCCTCCCTCTGCACTGATGTTGTACGTGTAGAGCCATGGATCTTCCCTGTGCCAGGTCAGGGCACCAGAGCTGGAACCAGACACCTGACTGCTCACCCCCAAGTTAGCATGGGATATTTGGCAAGAGTCTTACTTCTGATGGAGCACTGGAAAAAAGTCATTGCAGCCTCAGTAAAACTGACAAACAATTTGTTTACCTTTATTTCATAGTTAATGCTATCCTGTTATTATTTCACTGGCCAAACGCTTTGCTTCTGTTATTTTTTCTTCTAAGTTTTTGCCAGCTCTGCCGCAGACATGGGCCAGGAGCCCAAAAAGTTCAGTCATGACTCTTTCTTCATTACTGCATGAAAGAAAAATGTGCGTGGGGTTTTCTCCTCAAACAGAACATCCGAATTGGTGAATGAGCATTACCGAGATAAATCCCCGCTCCACTGGCACCGTCCCGCTCCGCACAGAGGCGGGCATGGGGGTGTTCTGGGAGCCTGGCTCCCTTCAATTGCGGGTTGTTTTGAGACTGGTTCATTGGAATTTTTCACAAAGCCCCATCTGTTCACCTCCTAACGATTTACTCCAGCTTAATATGAATTCAATATAGGAAGGTCCTGAGTGCAGCTTGCTGGTGTCCAGAGCGTTCCTGCTGCCGAAGGGAGCTGGGGTTGAGTGTATGAACGTGGGATGTGAGAGGGAGGAGGCTGCTCATGGGGGGACTGGCAGTATCCCCCCTTCTTTGATGAGCATAATTGCTGGGAGAGTATTAACGACCGTCTCTAAACCATACACCTCTCCTACCTCTGCAGATCCCTTCTGGCCATAGTGACTTACCTGTTGCCCTACAAGAGCTCATGGACGTTTTGAAGCCCAGACTAACATCCTCTGGACTTGTTCCCTTACACAACCAGGCACTCACTTCATACAGACGGCCCCACAAAGGCTGGCACAGGAAATTCTTCACTGTATAGCACGATGGATATGTCAGACAGCCCGTTGTTATTCTCCTTTAGACTACTCCTGACGTTTTGGAATTTGAAGGATTTTTTTTTTTTAACCTGAGCTAGAATTTTGATGTAAGAATTGAATAACAATTGAAAACACATCTCAAGATTTCATCCGAGAAAGGATGGCAAAATAGCAAATAATGTTCTGTTGTGTAACAGGATTGTTTCTTAGTATTTATCCTGTTTGGATCGCACGGGGAAATGGATCTAATTCACACCACTCACCCTGTTTTAGCTGTCACCAGTGCAATTCTTAGCAATAATCAATGAAGCCATTCCCCGTGCCGTTGCCCAGGATCGCAGTTTTTCTCATTAGTCAGCAATCGATACCAGCCCTTAAGTAAATAATATATTACGGTGGCGTTACGGCAGCTGGCCTTGTCTGGCTTTCCGATTGAAATGAACATTAAGGTTCCTTGGAATGGAAAAGAAGGCACAGGGCGGAAATCAATAGCATTGATTTCAACATCACTTTCTGAAAAGACTGATCATCATCTTTGCTGGCCCTGGCGGGACGCTGCTTTCACTCTTTGTTATTACACTCGCAGGCTCATCCAGGAAAAAAAAAAAAAAAGAATTGCTTTGATTTGCTCACCTGAAGTCTGCAGTAAGAGTGAATGCCGTGGGACGAGTGCTCTGTGCACTCGTGGAGTCACTTTATGGCTTGGGAGATGCTCCAGCCTTGTGTCTGATTGAAAAATATTTTCTAATGTTCATTTTAAAAATGGAAAAATCCAGGCCTGAAGACACAGGCTACAAAAACGTTCAGACTTTCTTTTAGGACGCTCTTTAGGTGAGCACCTCAAGGCTTTGCAGAGGAATATCCACAGCTGCTGGCCGCTGGGCTGGTGGAGGCTGGACTGAACTCGTTGCACTGGTGCAGAGCAGCGGAGGAGCTGCCTGGCTCCTCTGTCTCAAACACATCAGTTTATTTTTCAAGCAAGATGATCTGGAAAGACATTGCTGATGGAAAACCCACGGTGTCGTAGTAATGAGCAGCAAATCCTTCCTGCGTTTCTTTCCCAAAGGAAGGTGAGACTGTGCTTCTGTGCATTTCCACTGCCCATCGGGCTCCGTTTCATGGACTTTTCTTCTGTGTTCGCCAGTGACTACAGGTATGTGGCTGCTGCTCTCGCCGTCATGAGGAACGTGACTCTGCAGATCAACGAGCGGAAGCGGAGGTTGGAGAACATTGACAAGATAGCGCAGTGGCAGGCCTCCGTTCTGGACTGGGAGGTATGGTAACGCTCGCCCCTCATTTAGGTGCTGTAAACCTGGAAAAAGGGAATTCCGTGCAGTTGCTGGGATTATCCTAGACCGTGCAGCTCATTTCACACAGCCTGGTCTGGATGGATGTTGGATAAGGCCCCAGAACTGGGATTAATCTTGAGACAGAGAGGACATGTTTACAGACTTTGGAGCTGGTGCTTGAGATGTAAAACATCACTGGCACCCCGGAGAAAATCTGGGATCCAGTTCCAGTTCCATCAGTAGAACCCTGGAGTAACTTCTGTGGTTGCAATGGTGTTGTCCTGGGGGTGAGTAGATCCGGGTGTAACTCCGTGGGCGTTCTGGCTCTGTGCTGTGTCATTGGGGAAGAGGTAGCAAAAAGCCCTAAAAATTGTGACAGGTTAGGAAAATAGAGAGAAAACTCTGGTTGCTTTATGATTAGAAGCCAAACAAGCTGAAGTTAGAGATGCTATTTGCACGTTTAAAATGAGAACCCACCTACCAACCTTGTGTGTTGTGATTGTATAATGAAGGAGCTGAGAGCACGGGAAAGGCAAAGTCAGCAGGGGGAATTAGCCCTTCAGTCTCCTATATTTTTGCCGTGTGTTTGGAAAAAAAAAAGCCATCCAAGAATTATCTTCTCCTCTTCTTTTTGCCCCTGATTTTTAAAAAAATCGTTGTATGAATGTAATCTGTAAATAGGGTTTTTGAAGCAGACTGAGGACAAATGTGTTCGGCAATCGCTCTCTGTGTTATCAGTCCATGTGTTTAGCAAGAAGGTACCTAAGGGGGATGGAACAGCCTTTGTTCTTCCCCACAGTCAGGAAGGTTTGGAATAACTCAATATTCCAGTCAATGGGATCATACTGTGTAAGTGAGTATCGGGGAAAGATGTGTTCATCCTTTAATTATTTTTTTCTAGAAAAGATGTAGGAAGGCTGGGAGGAGAGGGAGAGAAATACCTGTTCATCGTAACCTTTCCTGTTGGGTATCCTCCTTGACTAAACTGGTTTCATTGCTGTCACGAAGGTTGGATTCAACCCTGGGTCTCTTGATGAAACATCTAAACGCAGCAATCGGGGCTGGGTCTTAAATTGTGACTGGCTGCGGGAGGAGAGAACGCGGATGATTTGCTTGATTGTTTTATTGCTGTTCACTGCGAAGAAACCTCTCCTGGTGACACGCAGACTCATTTTCAGAATTAGAAAGCTGCGCTGAAGGAGCCACAGGGCCATCAGATATATCTTCAGCCTTCAGTATATCCCTTGCGATGAGCTAATGTGTGTCATTTGTAAGAAATGCCGAGACCCTCGTTGTAAATAAATCTAGATTAAGGACGGATCAATTCCAAGCCAGTGAATATTCATGTGTGAGTGGAAAGCCAAGGTGACCTCCACAAGGGATCTGTGCAGTAGCAGTTTCTTTTCCTTTTCCATTAGCTCAGTTGATAACTCATTTTTATTTAGCCATATCCTTGATAATTCATTCCTCCTTAGCTTTAGCGATATCCTTTGTAATTCATTCCTGCTTAGCAGCACCCATTCTTTATCTCCGTCCTGTCCTCAGGAACTTGCCAAATCATTCTTCCAGGCTTCTTTCAGCTCTTCCAAACTTGAAGCACAACAGTGCGGCAACATCCTTGAGCTTGTCCTAACGTAGCAAAGCCTGCCGTTGCTCCTGCTTGGAGATGCGATGGGAACACGGCTACTGCTACGGCCGAGCAGACGAGCAATAGCGGCATGGACCCCGGGTGTGCGGTACAGTTGGGATGATCTGAAAAAAACCACAAAGTGAAAGAAAGCAGGAACTGGGAGAAAAAATTATCGGACTTTTTCCCCCAGAAATCCAGCCAGGGCACACGATAGAGACCATCCCTAATTCCCTCTGTGTGTTGCGTTTGGTGAATTCATTCAGCAGAACCAAGGCTGGGTGTTTAAGCCCGTTGAAGTGTTTCATTTGGAGAAATGTCTGTTTCTCCTCAACATCTCTAGACTAACCATGTTGGCTCTCTGATTTAAATTGCCATTTTCATTTCTAAATTTACCCGTGTTTTGCGATGAGATGTTGGGAAAAGATTTTTAAAGAGGAAGAAAAAATTCAAACCAAACAAAATGTATTTAGTGAGGGAATATTTGAAATGTTCTTGTATACAGAGGGCGTGTACACATTTTCGTGCAGGGAGAGGGGTTACATGTATACATACTGCTGACCCCGAAACAAATAGAAAAAGAAGGGGAAGTGTCCTGGCTCGCTGCAGTGGAAGGGATTTTACTGAATCCCTTGGAGTTGTGCCTGTGTGTTTCAGGAATCATTTTTATCCCTCCAGATTTTCGGTGTGACCCTGTGAAGGTGAGTTTCAGGGTCAGTGTTTGAAAAATGTGATGTCCTTCACTTAACCAAGGCCAGAATATTTTTTCCCAAGAAGTCGCGTCAGCAGGGTCTGATGGTTTAGATTGGGAACGGGAGAAGGGAGGGGTGGCCTGACTCTAGGGGCAGCTGATAACCGTGCTGGGGCCGCCGGGGCGGGGACTCTGAAGGAATTATTGGCAGCTTTGTACAAATAATGACTGAGCAGAATCTTAAGGGAAGATTCTGATCTCACCGACTGCTGCAAATTAGAAATAATCCCAATCACTTAGAAATGCGTTCCTGTATAATTCGTAGGAGCGTGGTCTTGACTGAAGAGCCTGGGTTGGACTGTTGCCATGCGTGACTCACTTCTTTCTTTTATAACCTGAATTTCCAGTACACAAACAGACCTAGAGAGGTGCTGCCCCTGCCTCCCCCAGGTTTTCTAGCACCTTTTGTCCTTCCAGCTGTTAACAGCGCAGAATGTGGGGCTTCCACCGCCTCCTGCCGAGCCCTTCCAGTGCCGAGAGCTCTCGTTGTTGTGGAGTGTTTCCCGGTGTTCAACCTCCGTTTCCCTGCGCTCAGCATCATCCCCTTGGAGCTGAATATCCTCAGATCAAAGCAGGGACATTTAAAGGCAGGCGTTGCTGCAGAGCCATCGAGGGGTCTGGTCACCGCTCCCCTGCCCCTCTTATGGCTCCTGCAAGCCCACGGAGGCTCGCAGGGCTGCTCCGGGGCAGGATTTGCACGTTCGCTGTTGGCGTGGGCACGGCTGCGGTGCCCTCGCTGGCTGCCTGGTAGGGGTGATGAGATGGAAACCAGATCGGCGCTTCGGCAGACCCGGGAATTGCTCTGTTCTGGGCCTTTTCATGCAGCTCGTGAACCGTGACGAAACAAAATGAAGCGGCGATCCCTGCAGCATTTCAGGCTCCCTCTCCAGCCCTCGTGGCAGCCGCCAGCGATGCTCTCCTCCCGTTCAGCACAGGTTTTTCTCGGAGGGAGGTGGTGTGGAGTCCATTCCCTGGGAGGGGATCGATGGAGGTCCTCGAGCCGGTGGCGGGGTGTTTGGCACAGGATGAGCCTTGCTCGTTGCCCTGGGTTAGTTTTGCTCTTTAAACAGATTACTTTGGTTTATGTAGATATCTAGATAGTTCTACCAAAGATTCCCATGGGCTGCCACTGTGGCAGGTTTCAAGAGTATTAAATTTACATGAAGGGAGAAATATATATAATTGAGAAATATACTGAACACTGTCCTTTTAAATTTCTTCCCATTCTTGTTATTTACGGGTCCTTTAAATCGAGACTTGATGCCCTTAATTATGTAATATATAATAGCTGGCCTCAGCCTCATGTTATGTTGCTGAATCCAAGAATGACATGAAAAAAAAGAAATGCATGCAACCACCGTACTGTTTTCAAAGTGAGGACAGCCTGATGAGAAATCCTCCTGGGAAAAAAATCGCGTCAGAGACTGAAACAGNCCATGTCAGGAGCTGGGCTGGGGCGCAGGGGAGCGGGTCCGATGGGCCGATGAGAATTTCAGAGGCTGGGACAGCATCTGCTCAGGGATTGCTCGTGGGAAGGCGCAGAGGCAGACCCGGAGCTGTAACGTGCTGCAGCTCGCAGTGCCGTGCCCTCCATCGTTCCGCCGGTGCTCCCAACAGCATTTCTCCGTGACACCGGTAAAAACGGTTCCTCCCAGTTCCTCCTTACAGCAAGTGGTGGTCNCCATGTCAGGAGCTGGGCTGGGGCGCAGGGGAGCGGGTCCGATGGGCCGATGAGAATTTCAGAGGCTGGGACAGCATCTGCTCAGGGATTGCTCGTGGGAAGGAGCAGAGAGGCAGACCAGGAGCTGTAACGCGCTGCAGCTCGCAGTGCCATGCCCTCCATCGTTCCGCCGGCGCTCCCAACAGCATTTCTCCATGACACCGGTAAAAACGGTTCCTCCCAGTTCCTCCTTACAGCAAGTGGTGGTCGCTGGTGGCCTCGCTGGGGAGCTGGCGATCGACATCTTTCCGTAGCAGCCACAGAAGAGCTGCTGCAGCGCTTGGGATCAGCCCTACCTGTGTCACTCCAAGCTCGAGGGAGCGTGAAGCCGCATCCAGCCCAGATCTGGGTGACCTCCTGCTCCCATTGCTGCGCACGGAGTCGCTGGACTCTGCCTGCCACGGCGTGAGCAAAAGAGGGATCAGCCTTCTTTTTGCTGCCCTTTGCATGGAGCAGGATGTGCGGTGAAAGCCCTTGGTGCAGGCTGCGGGGGGCTGAGGGTTTTTTTCCTTCCAGGCTTACACCAGAACTCGGGTGGGAAGGGACCTCATCCAGTCTTCTCTTGGCCGTTTTGCTGCTGTGCTGGAGCCAGTGGGACAGCTGCCAGTTCAGATTAACTAAAAGTTCAGCCTCTTCCCTTTTTAGAAGCATTTATCATATAAGAGCATTTAGAAGGATACAGATGATCCACCCTCTCTAGGAGTTGCTTGGAAAAAATATGGAAAAGGAAAAGAAATTTTTTTTTCCTCACTTTGTATAGGGATGGAGGGATCCAGGCCTGGGACTGGCTGTAGGGAAGGACTGAGAGAGGCACTGCTGTAAGTCAGGACCAAGTATCGAGGCGTGGGGTAGGGATGTTGGCAGTGGAGCAGAAAAGCAAATGCTTCCCTCCTTGCCCACCACCCTGTAACTGGCCCCCCGAGCCCCCCCGGCAGGGATGCTTCCCTCGCAGGCGACAGGGGATGCTGTTCAAAGAGGTGGTAGAGCTGTGTCAGGAAAAAAAAGCCTTTGAAGGCTCATTGCATCTGCTCCAGCGGTGCAACCACGCTGGTGTAGAGCTGTAGTAGCCCCGGGCTGGAGGAACAGGCAGGGCTGTGGCGATGCTGTTGCGGGGGGGTGAAGGCTGGCCAGCCGTGTGCTAGTCCAAAACTATTTGCTTGCAAGATATATTTCCGAATTTACTAACCCAGCATTGGAAATCATCTATTTCAAGCCTATAGACTGTATGTAAAAATTGTTTTCCCAACATAAGAAAGGCCATACAAATCCTATCGTTTCGGATCTGGATTTCTTTGGTGTATATTGCTTGCAGGGACCACGCAGTTTGGATTCAGCTAATCAAGCCGAAGTGTTTACAGAGTCCTCTGTGTGTCCTCAGGCTCGAGATGCTGCCACAGGAGTAAAAGACAAAACCAGCTTTGTATTTTTAGCAGACAGCCTTTTCTAGGCTCGCCCCCTCTCATGAAAGCTCCCATCCATAGGCTCGTATGAATCTTCTTCCTATAAGCTCTCGTTTGGCCAGGAAATCCCACAATTTCTGGAGACGGTGCGTTTTCTCCAAAGACTTCTTGTTCGAGGGTTTGCCTAGAGCTGAGCTGTCGCAGCAGCGCGTGGTCCCTGGTTTCTGAACCAGGAGGTGCCACGGCTGAAATTGGACCAGGACCACCCCCCTGAGACACGTTTGTCACCGAGAAATGAGGAGCGGGGATGCTCACTTGCTCCTGGATCCTGCCCCTTACCTTTGAGCTGAAGTCATCCTGATCCTGGTGTTTCAGAGTGAGAGATGCGCTGAGATGCCCACAGGGCAGATGGTGCTGAATTCACCCATTTTTTAAAAAAATAGATGTTAATTAACTTTTTAAAAAGTCCAGCTCATCCCAATTAGCGGAGGGTGACTGCATTTGTTCTCTCGGAGAGTGGGAGAGAGAGCGCTGTGTTTTCATAGACCATCTGCTCATGAATCCTTAAAAAAAAAAAAAAAGGGAGAGGAAAACAAGCGTTCGCCGGAGGCAGGGAAAGGATGAGGGCAGGCGGCTGGGGGGGGGCTCGCCAGCCGGGGGGCCGGGGGCTGCCAGAGGAGCTGGGGTGGTCCTGACAGTGCTTTGGAGATGGGGAGCGATGGGAGAAGGGGCTGTAATTGCCTGAATGAGTGGGAATAGAGGCGACAGTCTGGAGGGGGGGGGTTCTGGCAGCCTCCCGGGTCAGGGAATTGATGTCCCAGTGGAGATGACTTTGGAAGCTGGCCGGAGATCTCAGGGGGGACGTGCTTTGGGATGCTGTTTTAAAGGGAGGGGGTGCCCGGGGATTTGCTGCCCTGAATCCGAAGTGGCTCAGCTGTGGGCAGGAGGAAGGGGTTTCGCTCTCAGGGTGCCAGCAGCACCTGGAGCAAGAGCCAGGGGCTGGGGGTACCTGGAGAGGGGAAAATGGGTCTGGAGCAGCAGTTCTGTTCCTTTCCTCATTGCAAGGGGAACTGTAACGACCGTGTTTCGAGTGTCCACACTTCATTTATTTCCCTTCCTTCAGAATTATCCCCTCTCTCCAGTTTCTGATCTAAAGTCACAGGGCAGCTCTGAGAGCTGCAGAAGGGCCAAAATCTTATTAAATTATTGCTCCTCCTCATCCTGCAAAGAGAAAGGTGTCCCCTGCCCTGGCTGGGAGCGGCGATTCACTCGGCCTCGTTCTCTGTGCCCTCTAGGGAGACGATATCTTGGACCGCAGCTCAGAGTTGATCTACACGGGGGAGATGTCCTGGATTTACCAGCCTTATGGACGGAACCAGCAGCGCGTTTTCTTTCTCTTTGATCACCAGATGGTTCTCTGCAAGAAGGTAAGGACATCCAGGGAGAAAGCAGCACGGCTAAGGACATGCTGCGGACATGCTTCCCAGTCCAAAGCGGTTTTTAGGGCAAGGTGACCGTTCGCTGCGCGTGCAGAGGAGGACATGGGTAGTGCTGGGGAAGGGCGATGCACACACTAGAAATACTGAGTCGCGGGATGGTGAGTATACCGTGATAGAGGGATTTTGATGCTCACAGCAAATCCAGCCTCCACTTGTTCATTTCATGCCTTTTTCTCATGTGCCCCTTGTTTGGCTCATTTGGGTTTTGGCCGCAGCATATGATGGGGGATTAGATAGCCCTAGAGTTTCTGTATGAGCTGTGGAGCCTAGTACCTGGGCAGACGACTCAATTACTGCCTTCAAACGATGTCGCTGCCTCTTGAAGAAATAGCAGGCAGTGGCACGGTCTGTAGCAGGGGGTACGTGCTGGCACTCGGTGAAACGCTTTTTACGGCTCATCCTCACGTAGCTGCTCCGCTGGTTTTTATGAAAACCATCACGAAGGTGGAAAAAAGTAGCGAAGGTACCGATGCTCATGTGTTGTATTAATAGCAGCGGGCAAACCATGTTTTGGAGCAACTGTGTTCAGCAGCAGCATCGCAGCTGCATTGCTGCAGTCCCGCTGAAGCGATCCCAGCTCATCACCATCGCAGTGGTTCGAGGTGAAACGACAGAGCTCGTCAGCCCTGGGTGCGTGTCTCCCGACAGACGGGGCCTCGCTGGCGTTTCCGCTGCAGCCACGCGGATAAATGTGCAGAGGGAGTCCCCTGGCCCGGGAGCGAGGGGGAGCTGCAGACATCTCTGTCCCAGTCCACCGGGGCTGTGTCCCTGTCACATCTCATGTGCTAAGGGAAGGCTGAGCGAGACCTGCGCCCGCCGCGTGGCAGCCCTCCGAGGAGCGCCGGCGTGGGTGGGGGCGTGGGTGGCTCCTGACTCACCGCGGCATCACTGCCCGCTGCCACCGGCACCGAGCTGTGGCCTGTGCCGCTCAGTGGGTGGCACTTTCTCCTCCTGAGTCACGGTTGACTGAAATTTTGCCTCCTGGAATGTCTGTGCTTATTTTTCCTCTCCTTGTTGCTGTGCCTTTTACTTCTTTCCTGGCTCTGTAAAAAAAACCCCAAAATCACAGAGCAACGATAACAAAGGCAGATGTTCAGCGAAGCATCAAAATGAGTCTGGAGGTAGGCAGCTGGGTTTAATTTTTAATCTTGACCTCCTCCGCTTTGATTGTGACCCTGCATTTCCCATTCATAAGGCAGCAGCCAATCTGACTTGCACTGGTATCAAACCTGTTTCGTTTTCTGGTTTGGGTTAGTTAGTGACCCTGATTAAAATTTTCAGCTTTGGTACCACTTAGAGTGGCACGTCCCGGTGAATCCTTCCTCTTCAGAAAATCTTCTGCACGTGTGGGTTTTCATCAGAGACAATAAATCCGTAGGTATGATACATCCTTAATCATGACATGGTCTATTGGAGAATAATTTATTTTTGGATTAGAGTGGTTGAATTTTACTCCTTCATTGGACAAAAGAGATTTTTTAATAGAAAAAAGGAACTAAAACCAATTCCTTATTTAAATACATCACAGATACTTAAATGTGATGAAAGCATGCTAGGCATCCTGAGAGCTCTAGAAGAGGGGCGTGTATTTCAGACAAGATCTCCTGCTCCTCCAGCTCTTCACTGCAGTTACCTGCACACCATCCTCACCCTCGGTGCCTCCTGTCTCCCTGGTGGATGTTCGCAGCTGCGGCAGCTCTGTCCTCTGGAATCCCCCAGTAGTGCGTGTGGGTTCTGTAGTTTGGCAGATCCTGATCCTGAGTTTCTGATGGAACCGATACGGTTCAGTATCGTAAGCTCTGGGAGGGTTTTGGATGGGGGTTGGTGTTCTCTGTCATTGCCTTTGAACTCCGTTGTCTGCAAAACTTGTTCCACAGTGGGCTGGCATGGCGAGGACTGTCGGATTCCTGCTGGCCCGTTTGTGCAGGAGAAGATGAAATAATTTCCGTGTGGCGAAACTGGCTGGAAGCAGCGTCACTCCTGCAGGCTAGGGTGAGGTGTTGGTGGCATTCGCTGATACCAGCAGATGGATGTTAGGTCCAGGAGGACGGTGTATGAATTCCTACAATATCTGGAAAAGAGCTAGCGAAAGCCAATTTTTCTTTTACTGCAAAAATTCCAGCCCCTGACCCTTGTTCGTGTCTGTGTCAGGAGCTGCTGATGCTTTGGGCTGACTGTATTGCTGCTGAGCCCAGGCAGAGCATTAAAAAGTTCTCTCTATAGCCAAGGTAACAACTCATTTTGTTCCCGTTGTTTAAGGTGAACGCTGTGTGCGGAGTAACGTGTCCCCCCACCTCCGCGTAGGTTTGGGGTTCTTCTGCTCTCAGCTAGTGCACGATGACGGCTGCTGCAGTCCTGCTGCTCTGTGTCCCTTGTGTGGCTCTGAAGACACGGCACAGCCCATTCTCTAATGCCATCTTTGGTTCTACCGTTCCTCTCTTGGGTTGGGTTGGTCCATCAGCTTCGCAGGCAGATGGCCTCAGAGGCTTTCAGCAGGACTCCTGTGCTACCAGGAATTTCTTCTTCCTGCTGGTCATCCGGTGTTGCCTGTGTCCCAGGAATAAGGTCTGTGGGCTGTGGAGGTGTCTCTGCTCTCCAGCTGTCTGCTTTCAGCGGCAGTTAACGTATTTCCAAATAACCCCCCGTCTGCTTTGAACACGGCCAACGTTCCAGAAGCTTTGCCATCCCTTCCTGTTGATGTCTGAAACTGTTTCAGTGTTATGGGGCTGGTTTTTGTTGGACATCTGGCCGAGACAATTCAGTGAGGAAGGATAACTCTCGGTAATTCCTCTTGGGATTCTCACCTGGTTGTTCCCCTGCTCGATTCACCCGCAGAAGATCATCAGTAATTCCAGCCCAGCCCCCTGACAGCCGGGAGCTCCCTCATCAGCATTCACTGTGGTTATTAGTTGTTCCCAAACATTTTGAGCAAGGTTTCAGCATCTGCCTGGCCTTTTGAGATGGTGGGTGTCCCCGGATCCCTGCGGGCTGGAATCACCCCCGTGTGTCCTGCTGCTCCCTCGTCTCCCAGAGGTGATGCGAGCTCTGCGGAGGTGGGATGCACCGAGCGCTGCTGGTGGGAACGGCTCCTTGGGCGTGAACGTCCTGCTTGTCTTCCCCCTGGTGCATCTCCGAGGGTTTTTCCAAAGACTTTTGCAATGGGAGCTGAGCCAAGGGGCTGTCTTTGCCAAGGGGCGTTTGGGCAGCTGGGTGATGACCTGGCTGATGGTTTGTCTGCGTGTGAAGAACCAGATGTTAGTGTGGTCACTGGTTTGACCGCGTTGAACTAGATGAGGATATTAAGATGACTGCAATGAACTGGTTGTTAATATAGTCCATCGGTCAGGAAAGGAGTGATGGTTGGATCCAGGGGCAAAGCTGAGACCCTTCCCTGGTTGCCGGTGTCTGTTCCACTGCCTCAGAGCGAGAAATCCCGAATCCATGCCCAGTCCGTCTTGGGAAACTGACGGGACTTCAGACAGAGACCTCGTTTGTGCAAATGGGTAATTATAAAGGAAGGGCTGCATTCAGATGCGCTTGACAGATGTTATCTCCGCCAGGATGGGTATATTTGAGTCTTTCTCCTTAGTGCAGGCTTCCTGCTTAGATTTACGAGGGCTGCGTGAATAAGAGCAGCAGCAGGTGGAGGAGCTGATGCCATGGCAGCCAGCTTCCAGTGCTGGCAAACATTTTGCAAAGCAACTTGTGTGGGAAAATTTTCACAAATAAAATTGGTTTCCGAGCTTTGCAAATAAATCTCTTTGGCTTGGGTATTGCCATCAGAGACAGCACTGCTGGCTTTCCGGTGTCACCACGGAATTGTGTTGTGGTGCTAAGAAGTGAGACATTCAGCCAGATGAGATGGTTGTGTCGAGCGTTTGGGCGCTGGGGGAATGAGCACTGAAACAGCCGGGGATGGGGGGGGGCACTGCAGAACATCTCCAGAACCTGTCTCCAAAGGGGAGCACCGGGTTAGGTCGGATGTCTCCAGTTCCTGATACAGGGCCACTGGGAGAGCTCGGGATTGAGTTCTTTGCGAAGCTGGGTGAGGTTCAGCTGTTGGATTAATGTCGAACTCTCATACTGTGTTTTCTGCCCATTTTTCCTGAACCAGAGGTTGGGACGTTGCAGTGTGCATGAGGACAAAGTGGTGCTTTCTTCAGAAGAGACTGTCGATTGGTTTCCCTAACGCAAAAATGCCTTTTGGGGAGGAAGAGGGGAGTAAACGGTGTAGGAGGCAAGCACTGGCCTCAGTTGGGTTTACCATATGCCTGTCTGTAATCGGGAGAGAAAAATACACGTTCCAGTGTGCTAACCGTAATTCCCATGCAATGAAGTCAATCCTTGGTGACGGTAGCACTAAAAGATGTTGCCTTAAAGCCACAGGGTCTACTTTTCTCATCGCCCTGAAGTTGAGAGAGTTTGACACAGAGATGCTTTAAATTTGCGAATCCTGGTAGTTAACATCCCGGGCTGCCACACGCAGTATTCATTGTGATCGTAGCTTGTTATGTTGCGGGATGCTCGAGGTTCTTATTGTGTAATGGATGAGGATCTTCTTTTTTCTGTCCTGGGTGATAGTCCGGATTTCCCCAAGGGGCTCAGAGGGCTGTGGCGTTAGATGAGGGTGTGAAGGGTTAACAGAATTTCTGCCCCAAATGACGCTTTTCTTTCCCCAGCAGTCAGACAGTCCTTGGTGGGGCTGGGTGTTTGGCGTTGTCTGACATCGCAGAGAGATCAGCGACTGCATGAAACACATTTAGTTTTCATTTGCACTTTTTATGTGTCTCTGGTAATCAAGAGGCGATGCCAGCTCCGGTTATTGCTGTTTGCTGTCTTCCCTTGAGCTCTCAGAGCAAAGCGGGCTGGATGAGAAGCAAAATGAGACCAGTTTAATAGCAATAGCCAGCCAGGCAGCCAGAAATAGCTGTGCTGGAGGAGACAGAGTAAATAAAATAATCCTGTCAAACTCCATTTCAGTTCAGGTTTCCAAATGGGAAGATAAAAGAGACATCTCTGAGCCCTGGTGGGGTAAGAAGGTCTAGTTCCCATATTGCTGCTGTTAAAAACACTGAAGTAATCTTTGCACCAAAACAAGGGCCCTGCTTTTATTGCAGCTAAATCGGTCTCGCAGGGCTGGCCAGAAATCTTGTTTGCAAACACAGAGCGGCACTGGGACCATTCGTATTACTTCAAGTGGTTTTTTGACCCAGAAGGAACACTGCTTGACTTCTGCAGCACCTCCCAGCCCTTCTCCCTTCCTCCCAGTAAGGCACATCTCCATGACATGGGGTGGTTTGGGTCAGGCAGTGGGTCGGTGCTGTCAGACAGCAGCTCGGGGGATGCTCGGTGTGTTGCTCTTGGAGCCGGTGGGACAGCGTGAGATGGGCATGGAGACAACCAAAGAAAACACATTGGCCTGGTCACAGCCCCGAGGCAAGGTGTAAAATGAAGTTTGTACAGAACAGTGTTTGCACAGCCCCCTGACCTAGCCCTGCGTTTGTGGTGAGCTGCTGCTGCCTGCAGACAAGAGGTTTCGGGGGTCCAGAGCGCAGAGCACGGCAAGGAAGCTGGATCCTCCGCTCAGTCTCCTTGGCTAGCAACCAGCTGAACACGAAGGATAAACTCCAGCAATTGGCAGGTTATATATTATTAAAAGCAGTTATGAAAAAGTACTTTAGCTTTCAGATACAGCATGCTAACGACAAGAAAACATCGCCTTTCGTAGGCTGCATTTGCTTGGTGACCCTTCTGCAGGGATGCGTGGAGGCCAGCCCCGTGCCCTGGGCGCGGTTTTGCAGGAGGACTGGTGCTAATGGGCTGTGCTGGGAGCAACCTGCCGCAGCCCGCCGGCGTTCTGCGGGCTCGGGGAGGCAGCAGCAGAGAGGGGAGAGCTGGAACCAGGAGGAGAACAGCCTGAGGAGCCAGATGGAGGAGGGTGGGAGAAGGCTTGGGGTTGTTCGTTGATAATTCAGGGTAAAATCCAGAAAGGGCTGAATTCCGAGCCCTTCACAGCCTGTGTTTCCTTTTCTGGACAAGGAGCAGGTTTAGCCTGCTCAGAATAGCCATACAGATATGCGAGATGCTATGTGGTACACTCTCTGCCTATTTTATCACTCCTGTAATTGCAGTGGGTGTAAATTTGGCCCCCTGCTGCTGTGGCCTTTCGGCAGCACAGTTTGAAGCCCCTGGGAACAAACAGGAGAGACCAGAAGAGCCGAGTGACGTGTCTGCGGAAGGGTTTCCCGTCTCTTGCTGTTCTTTGGAGATGCGCTCGCCCTCGCCTCGCCGATGTGACTGGGCTCGAGGTGGAACAAGGCATGGAAACGCCGCTGATGCTCTCCTAAATATATTGAACAAAAAAAGCATTTCCACATAAATGCTTCCAGTTCCAGTCCTCCCCCACTCGGATCCCACACTGCAGCTTCATGGGGCTGGCAGGGATGAATCAAACGTCTCTTTCCCAACTCAGGAGACAGACACTGCTGAATAATTTGGCAGGAATCTGCCGACCTCCCCAGCACAGCTGTCCTTGTGCAAGGAGGAGTTACGTAAACTCACATCGCTGAGATTTTGGCTGCCCTCTTCCCAGGCAGTCCCTGGGGAAACCTTTCACAAACCATTTGGCCCATCATAGGAAGTTTGCGGTAGGAGGCGAGTGGCCAAGGGGAGGTGGTGGTCCATCCCCCTGTTTCTCGTAGGATCCATCCCGTGTCAGGTTTTCAGGTTGTGCTGTGCAGACCCCGTTTCCCTGCTCCTAAAGGCTGGCTCAGCCCAAGCTGCCGTGTCTGGCAGGGTGATAGCAAAGCTCACAGTCACTGCCATCCAGCCGCTCAGCAGGGCTTGGATTTATTCTCAAGAATATTTAGGACAAAAACATTCAAAAAGGTTCATTGAGTTCTAGGGTCTCCTTTGGACAGGAGAGAGGCCCAGGTTTGCCATGCACTCGGGCTCCGGGGAGGTCGATGGGACGGTGTGTGACCGTCCCGGCTTAAAAACCAGCCTGCAGCAGGGTTGAGCTAAAGGAACAGATGGTAGGGAAAAGCGTGTCCTTGGTGTTCATGAAAAGCAGGCTGCGCTGCTTTCTTCAAAGGGTCACTTTAAGGTAGATTAGGTTTTAAAAATGTAGGCTCTGGATCTTTTTTTAAAAAGCCAAAGAATGTTGAAAGCCCTTATGACTGAAGATACCCAGCGACACGGCGAAGTGGCAGCGTGCCACGCTCGCATTGCTCACGGCAGGCTGGGCAGAGCGGGGAGAGGGAGCAGGCAGGAAAATCAGGACAAATTTCAGGAGTAAATTGAAAAAACTCCGCTCGCTCTGCTTCTTCCATTCTGCTCTGCAGTCACTGCCCAGGTCAAGGAGAAATCATCAGAGAGGGGCCTGAGACCCACACCTTAGCACCAAAGACAACTCAGCATTTTCAGAGTCAATCGGGGGTTGGTGTTTGGGTGCGGTTACTATGGGTTCAGTCTTTTCCCAGTTTCAGCACCAACTATTCCCTGTTCATCCACTGTTTCAACACCAGCTCTTCCCCAGGCTGTAGAGCTTGCCTCTAGGTGGGTCTCTCCATCCTTGGGTCCCTCGTCTCCTTTGATACCCAAAGAACCCATCGTCTTCTGGGCAGGGTTTGCTGCTTTTCATCCTGAGCGCACTGCTGCGTCGTCCGCGTTACGTTTCAGTTATCAGTCATTCCAGGTGAGAAAAACATTCGCTTTCTCTGCGTGTACCCAGCGTAATCCTCTCGGCCTCCCAGCCCGTGAGTGCTTGCGAGGGCTGCTGCTTCGCCAGCGACGCTCCTCACGCCAAGCCATGAGCTCGGGTAGGGAGGAGCGAGGAGAGGAACCCCAGATGCGACACGGCGCTGTCACCCATGCTCAGTACAAGGGGAAGGTAGCTCAGAAAACCTCTGGGATGATCTATAAAGCCGGGGTGGGGATGGAGTGATGACCCCCAGCAGAAGAGCCACCCAGTTGCGTGTTCAGGCTGCCCATTGCCTGGCAGGAAGGATGGAGGGACCGGCGCCGTGCCGCATCTGCCACCCGCGGGCTGCATCTCTGCAGGCTCTCCCGCCCGCAGAGCCTCCTCTCCGCCTCCCTTTGCTCCTCCGGCCCCGAATCCCGCGGCACGTGTACCGCTAAGCTGCTCTTACAAGGCTTTGAGCTGTTAAAGATCCACCATCAAAGGCTTTCAGCGTGTCTCTCCCAGATTACTTAGTCACAGCTCCCAGTTGCCCTGTAAAATCAGCAAACACCATGATCCCATTGTCGCGCTGGGAAGGGCAGAGGGAGGAATTGCCTTTCACCGGACGGCCCCCAGCCAGCCCCTGCCAGCTGCGGGACCCGCGCTCACCAGACCTGACGGCATCCGTGTGCTCAGCGTGCGGAATTCCTCCCCAAGTCATTGGGAAACTACTTTCCCACTGGAATATGCAGGAATTTGGTAACCAGGAGGACCAATAACCTACTTGTGCAATGAGACACTTGTAACGGATTATTCTGGGGTTGGCATCTTTTATGCTGTCAGCTCATAAGAGGGATCTGATGACTCACGGCTGGAAGTGGCTCTTTCTCTGCTTGTGTTTTACGGATGATTTGTTTTACGCATGACAAGTAGAGTGTGACCTAGCATACAGTAAACCCTAGAACCTGAAAAAAATGCGCCATCCTAAAAT
>VZTO01023440.1:23803-45448 GCA_013400615.1 Syrrhaptes paradoxus | reverse complement strand
TTGAATATGAGAAAAAACTTCTTTACAGTGAGGGTGACAGAGCACTGGAACAGGCTACGCACAGAGGTTGTGGAGTCTCCTTCTCTGGAGACATTCAAAGCCCGCCTGGATGCGTTCCTGTGCGATCTGATCTAGGTGTTCCTGCTCCGGCAGGGGGATTGGACTAGGTGATCTTTCGAGGTCCCTTCCAATCCCTAACATTCTGTGATTCTGTGAAAGACTCCAAATAAATAGGATATAAACAGAAGAGGCAAAAAGTACTCATAACACCACATAAAGGTGGGGCACCCCCAAAAAATCTTGGCTCCTGAAAGACACTGTATATAAAGAAAGTGGTTCAATTCTGAACATCCATAAGCTTCACAGGTGTCTTGGTACCACCAATTTAATCCTAGCAATACAGAATAATTAAATGTGTGTGTTTATTTAGTATTCACCAAAACAAGAATCTTGACCTGACTGAATCTAAATAACAAGCAAATTGTTAAGAGGAACTTCAAAAAATAACAATGACCATAAACACAGTCCACCTGGCTGTTTTCTAAAGGCCATAAGAAGATACCACAACAAAATAACCCTGCCACACCAGATCAACTCAAACAACTAATCTGCAGTAATACTGTCACTAGCAATGATCAATACCCCAGGTCTGAAAAGGAGCATTGTCTCACTATAAGACACATCAGAGGGTAATGGAGGAAAATGACTGAGAAATAAATCTAAAGCATTTGCATGTTGCCTTTTGGAATAATATTTTACTACTCAATAAAACATAAGATCCTTGTACAAAAACTCCACTACACGGCACCATCATGACCTGAAGATTACAAAATATGTACTCAGATAATAGAGGTGCTCTTCTTTTTACTGTTATGCTTCTATGTTAGAAGGGTATGAAAAGGGATAATTTATTTCTCTATCTCAAAAGGTAGACTACAAAGAAGCTTCAACTACTGCCTGTTGATTCTTTATCACTCTAGGTTAAATATTCTCAGGTGCTAATAACAGCAATCACCATCATTTTTTATTCTGAATCTTTCAGCAGATTAACTTTTGCGCTAATGAACTTGTTTCCTATAAATCTGCTAATCTTTGCCAACCTTGGCCACTTCCTCAGTGTTTCTTCTGACTACATCTCCCATGAAAACCCCAAGTGCCTCCTATTCATCCCTTTATCCTCCCTCCTGTTCCCCACAGCTATTCTCAGAGCAAAACACAGCACAGGCTGGACAGGCATGGTGAGCACCTAAACATTAAGTCAGAAAGAACAAGTAACTTAAACTAAAGCTGCAGCCCTCCCATTAACGAGGTAGGGCACAAATCTAAAACTCTGATACAGGTGCTAATTTTCCCCAAACCAAGCAGTATTTTAAAAACACCATTGAAAACCTCTCTCTCTTCCCTGACAAATCCAGGTGAAACTGCTGGGAAGTTAGAAGTTGGACAGACTGAAAAAGGAGTGAGGATGGCTAAGTGATAACCTGTCATTCCCACTGTCTCCTCACCTGACATCCATAAACTCAGTGTTCTCTTTATTTGTCTATAGTTTTATAGTGCCATCAAGTACATCAAACAGGGCAGCTGGTATGCCATATAACTGCATTCAGGGAATAATTAAGTTAGAAATACATTGAGATATTAACATAAAGAGTCAAGCTGCTCCAGCAGTGAGCCAGGATATAAAAAGAAATTAATTGCTTTTTCTGTTCTGGTTTAGATTTCTGCTCTACAGCCCCATGTCCTGGCACCGGACTCTCATCCAAAAACTATTCAAATGCCAACTTAATCCACCATGGTAAAACTTNCCAAAGAAAGCTTGAGTTGAAAGTGCTTCTTTCTGGAGAGCTGAACAAAGGTCATGGAATCAAAACATAACAAGGGTCACAAAAGCATCAGAAAAACTGGATATGGAACTTTCTAAAACCAGGTAAATCTATACACAGAATTAAACACATTTAGACTTAATAAACATTAACTTCTATGAATACTGAAATTTCAATAAGACTTTAAAGATTATCTTTCCTCAAAAAACCCTCAAAAACCTAAAATAACAACATTTTTCATGTGTGTGAACATATGTACCTTCTTCCTCCAGTTAGTATCCATTTCTTTAACATCTCATACTGTTAAGTTAGCCAGCAGGAAATGCCATACTGCCACATGCAGGCAGAATACAACAAGGATTAGTTTTTGTGAAAAGTCACTGAAAAGTACCGTGGAGAGTTTAAGTTGGAGATAAAATAAAATACAGTTGTTATGATGTTAAGTTACAAATGTTGCAATGTTGATGCAAGTGACAAACAGCGCTTCAAAACAATTAAAATCTGAGTTACAACAAATTGTCATTGCAAAAGATCCTTACGCTATCTGCATCAAGAAAAAAAGCAGATGACTTACCACATACAAATAAATTCTGTTTAAATCTACTCTCAGATCAAATCTCTGTTTTCCTAGATCAACCTACATTCACATCACATACTTGTTTCTTGACACAGAAGTATTTTACTGAAGTGCTTGACCAAGGGCTGACAACTGACCGTTCACACAGTCATCAGTTTTCTAATTACTGAAGAAACTCCAGGGTTTGGGTATCTTCCACCAGTCAGTGTAGTTTGTAACCCTTTCTGTATATGATATCATAAGTCTAGAAGTTAGATCAAAAATCCGAGGATATATGAAGCTGAAATTCTACTCTGTAACATTTTCTTAAAACTGTTTTCAGGAGACTACACATCGGCCTAGAAAAACTGTGCATCTTCTAAAAGTGGTAAGCATTTACAGAGACACTGTTATATCGGAAATCTAATTCAAGTGTATCTTCATTTACTGCTTCATTAACTTCCACAGTAAGCAGTTCCGTACTAATAAGACTGAAGAGTATGCCAGCCTGAACTGGCATTCCAGATTACCATTTGTGTCCCACCTATACATGAAACAGTGCTATTTGATGTGCAAGAATAATGGCAATATTATGAAGGATTCCCATATTCTCTCAGAAACAGCTGATACTTGGCTGATTAGGACACCACACAAGCTATGAAACTGCTTTCAGTTTCCTTATTTAAGAAATAAGTTTAAACTTCCGCCCAGCTGTGACAAATATAAAAGTAAAGCCTTTATGAAGGTTTGGGGGTTTTTGTGGGTGTTTTTGTTTGTTTGTTTGTTTTTGTTTTGTTTTAAATAAAACCTGTATTCTTGACTTAATTTTTTTAAAAAGTATTATTTGCAAAAAGCTGCAGAGACACTCTCAGGCAACATAAACTGGATAACACTGCTAATTAAACAGACTTACGGAAGCAAATAGCAGCTGTGCTATCTTTTCAGTTTATGTGGGCTACAGAATTTCTAAAGATCATAAATCATTGCAGAACTTAGTCACAGTACTATCAAAGGTTTTGAGGACAAAGTTTGAGAGAGTCAGAGGTAAAAACATCTCAAGGAGTCAATTTAGAAATAAGGATTGCTTTCCCAATGGAAGTTTCAAAATTACAAATGTGAAACAGCACTCAGTCATTACATTTATGTTAATTAAAGCCTTTCAAGGTAATCACATAATTGAAAGCAAGCTTAACCTTTACATTACAAAAGCAAAGTGAAATATAAAGGGATAACAGCACAGTTACCTGATGTTATTCGCACTGTCTGCAATGCTGATTGTTTATACAGTTTATTCATAAAACTTCAAGACAAACACAAATTCAGTTCCCTTGCAAATACCTTGGACAGCTGAGTGTGCTTTACATTCCTTACTGGCTTCATATCTGGCAACACGAGACTAAAAATAGCTCAGGTACCATAACACAAACCCAGTCTGTGAAGTTCTTCAAATAACTGTACAGTATCACTCTCTTCACTACTGTAGGAAAAACAAGCAACTGAGACATAATGTTCCTCAAGGTCTCCAGAGATCAAACAGCAGAAGGAGTCAAAGAGTCAGGTCACCAATGGTAAGTAAGAAAACTTCCCAGATGTCATTTATCACCAGCTTCTACAGAATAGAAAGATTCATATGAAAAAGTCTAATCTATGCTTATTTTCACAGGCACAGGGCAACTCAAAACAATGGAGTATTTGCATAATGATGTTCCATCTTTCCTGAAATTATCAGATCAAATTACGGTCTTAAACCCTGCTACAGATGTCAACAATGATGGATCTCTAGCATGGGTCAGACACAGTGCTAACAGCGTTAGCTACCTTGCAAGTCCCCTGGGAGCTCCACAGTTTCCTTTCACTCAAAAGCCTTGACAACTTTACAACTGACTAGAAACTTTGAAACAGAGATAGTAATCAAGTTCGCGTTGCTGCTGCAGCATAAATACTGTTTCTAGGGTGCCTGCAAATTATATCTGTTACCTACACACATATCAATCACCTTTTGGGTGTATCAAGTACAATGGCCAGAGATCCATCACTGCAGAACCCTGATGATCTGAGAATGTGGTTTTTGTTGCCCAAACACCTTCTGAATGGTTTGGATTTTCCAGCTGTATCAGACACCTGCTAAACAGCAACTGCAAAAAGATAGAGATGGTTTCTTCATGATCCCTGGAGAGGTGCAGAAGGAAAACAGCCAGAAAGCTAAGACCAGCCTGGCCTCTCTCAGGAGCATCCAAGAGGAGGAGAAACACAGACCTTCTCCTCTAGTGGCTGTGGATGTCTGGAATGGCACTCACATTTCCGTCAAACTTTCTAGTCTAAATAAAGCTGAAAATAGAAGCTCCTAGGATGCATTTCTCAGTATGGCACTTCTTAAGCTGTGATGGGGAGCAGGAATAATCTTTTGCTACCACTCAGGCTATTTTTTTTCCTCTTCCAATATAAGATGCTCTAAAATCTATGCATAAAGTCAAATGTTTTTGTTTTGTTTTAAATAGGTATAAGTGGGATTTTCTAAAAAGTTAAAAAAGATTTTGGGGAAGTACAAAGAAAGTCAGAATTCTTTATTTTACAGAGCACAAAAGCTGAAAACTATATAACAATACTCATTCCCACTAAGTATCAGAAAACATGAAACAAAAATTCAGACAAGGGCAAAGAAATCATTGCTTTGGCATGAAGAACTGAGGGAAAAAAGCTACTGAAAATTATGTAAAAGAGAACAATATCCCTAAACCCATTATAGGAAAGATATAGTTGAGCTTCACTGAAAAGGGATAAAGGAAGGCAAGTATCACAGACTTCAGTTTTAGAGCCTTAAAAAGAAAGTTCACTGACCATACTGCTATTAAATACAGTTTATTTTGCCAGTCCAAGTGGGGCATTAGAGCAAGAAGTATGCTATTTCTAATGGAAAACTGCTAACAGTTGCTACTAACTGTTTATCTCTTGGTTGTGTAATTGATAACCTGGTACAGGTTGGCTCCTGTGGCTTTCAGAGAAGCAGATGTAATTGAACAGTGCCAGCTACCAAAAACTGAGTTCTGTCTACATGACAGTTTCCATCACAGTTGGCACAGAGATTTCTACTAATGCTCTGAACTAAGTCTCACATAGACATAACAGAAGGCAGGAGAAGTCTGTTACAGCCACAGCTTCAGTAGGATTTCAGCAATGATCAGTGAAACCCTGCCTACAGCAGGAAACCAGCAGTCACTCAATGAACACACATTTACAGGAGACTCTACACAGCACTGTCCTCAGATACTCAAAGCACAAATGCGAGGGGAAATGGACTGATGCCCCTCTGGCTCTCTCACAGCCATCACTGGACTCATTATGCAGTTTTCAGCAGAGCCACTCTCCCCTTCAGTACTCCAAGTCACCACTAAACACCATCAAGAAAGCCATATAAAGTCAGCCTGTCTATGGGGAGACTATAAAAAAATCACATGCAACAAAACTCATATTTTACGACCCACAAAACATTTTCTGGAGTATAGCACTGGCATGTGTTTAGCAAACTCAGAAATTCCAGCTCCCTGCTGCAGGAAGTACAGGAGTCCACAGAATTTATACATCTCTTTGATCACTAAAAGTGAATCCTGACTCTATATGAACAAAGTGTAAAAACTACTTATTAAAGATTATATTTTTTCATTCATGTAATAGTAGGAGAGGAGTATGCTTGAGAAAGGCTGGACAGTCTCCCATTCCATCCTGGTAGGCATCTCCCAGTTCTCCTCCCGGACTTTAAGACAGACTAGAATAACTGAAGTCTGCAATGAGGCTATGGGTAAACACGGTGTGAGGTGTAGAATGACTTATTTTGTGAATATTTTTAGCGAGGGAAGATCAGAGACCAAAAATCTTTTTATTTTGCTAGCATTGTAACTTAAACTCCTCCTGATTATCCAGTCTGTAACTTCTACTTCTGCAACTTCCTAACTCCAAAATACTCATGTCAATGTTCCTTCAGCTTGTTCACCAAGCCAGTAAAAAACACCAAACATGTACAGGGTTATTATTAGAGAGAATTCTAAAATCTTAAATAGCAGGAACCAGTAATTTGATATTATCTCACAGTTAATTCTGAAAACAAGTCTGAACTTGAATCTGAAGGTTTGTTATGGGGTTTTTTTTCTTGTTTTGTTTGGGGTTTTTTTTAACTTTTGAACAAAAAATAAAACAAAAAAAATTCTTCCTAATGCAATGCCTCACTTTTAAACAAATGAAGACAAGGATTAAAGCTCATGTGTTCGTATCTACTCCTAAAAGTTTAGTGCTCCTGAAAATGTCCAGTAAGTAAAAATCTCATGTGCTTCACTATGCTATCTTAGGAAGCTGCTGTGATACAGAAAACACTTGTGACTAACTTACAGCTTTTTAAACAAGAGAGAAGTTATAACTTATTCAGTTTTGAATAAAAGCCATAAACTTACACTTTTAAAACAGTTTTTAGAGCTTTGAACAAAACACCAGAAAATTATTTCCTGTGTATTTTTGACTGCAAAACAATTAAAATTTCAAATGTCCTTACCTTGATAGGAGCTGTTGAGAACTTTACTTTTCGGTCTGGCTCTGGATCTTCCTCTTCAGAAAGTCCAGGAAACTCCTCATATTCGCTGTCATACATATACTCCTCCTCCTCTTCTCCCTCCAGAATTTCTTTGCCTTCAGGCCCTTGGTTTTCTGGCTCTGTATCCCTGTCGTCATCAAAAGCTGCATTCTCTATTCCAAAAGCACTGAAATTCTCACTCTGCTTTTCTACCACTTGGTCCTCTTCTTCAGTATCCCCTTCCTGGTCTAGAACATCCTGAACATGTGTAAGTGGACCATCTTTTACGGACATCCCATCTCTTTCTTCCTCCCAATTGGTCTTGCTGCCTTCCATAAACTCTTCTACCACCTCCAAGGAATAGTCACTCTTCTTCTCTTCCTGTACTTGACATCTGAGCAGCTGATCCTCTTGAACAACGTGATCTTTCCCCAAATCTTCTTTTTCATGCCCCGAGGTTTCATCTTGTACAACCAGCTCTGCACAAGTCCTCTCCTTTGGGGAAACCCAGGAGAGAACACTATCTGATCTCTGCTGAGCCTCCTGACCAGGTGTACTGCCCGTATCCCACAGGCTTCTCTCAAGTACCACTTTCTCTCTTTTGTCTTTTCCAAGTGCCTCGCTCAGCTCATCTCTGACAATTACAGGCACTTTGGTGGATGCAGCCTTCTCCAGACATCCTTCAGCAACAGCAGATGAATCCAAACTGTGGTGGCCTCTCAAAGGGTCTTGATTCGGAGGACTATCATTCTTGGAAATTTCTTTGGATTCTTCAGTATCACTGTCACCCAGAAAGCTTTCCAGCCTCCTAGAAATGGGTCCTGCATTCAGGAAGGAAGATTTGGAACCACTATTGGGATGTTGCTGCTTCAGCTCCTCATTACCTTGATTTTCAACTTTCTCCAATGCAACCGGAAGACTTGTTTCTGTACTAAAACTGAAGTGGTCCGCCACATTACTGCAATCAGAAGCTGAACCACGTCTCCTCTTATCCTCACTTCTTTCACATTTGCTGGGGGAATACCTGTCCACAGAACTCTGCTGTTTTATATTTCTCTCAAATAGCTTCCTGGTCTCTGAAAATTTTTCTGCCAGGGCAACTTTGTCCAAGTCTGCCTCATCGTTGCTACGGATAACCTTGTCAGCAGCAGAAGGCACAGACAACAAGTCCACAGGACTGCTGCAGGGGCTGATACTTGTATTAAGATTATTTTTTTGGACAATGAGGAAAGATGGGCTACCTGGAGAAGGTCCGTACTCTGCTGCCGTGGCCCGGCTGATTAATTTGTTCTCAGCAGGTGGACTGCTTTCACAAGAGGGTGTGGAAGATGAGCTTCCCATTTGCAGAAACATATTTTTGATCTTGTGTACTCTATTGCCATAAGTGGCAGCTCTGCCTCGACTGTGTGGGTCATTTCCTCCTCCATTGGAAGAGGTGCTCAGCTTCTGATGCAAGCCTGTTTTGTTGGAAGCATTTTCAGGATTGTTGACACCATCAAATGAGCATTTGATAGCATGGAAATCAGATTTATAGGCATTTCGATGTGGAGAAGCACTTCTCAAAGTCCTTTCCCCTTTGCCTTCGGTTTTCATCATTGTCAGAGAGAAAGCTCCCTTGACTCCTGAAGAAGAATGGGTAGGACAACTCCCAGGCACAAAGCTTCCACCCTCCAACACCAGGCAGAGCAGATCCCACAGAAGATCCGACGAGCAGCCCTTCACTCGGCCAGCCTCCCCGCTCGCACCGAAATGGAGCGCAGGGGAGCAGACGGGGAGAGAAGGAAATCACAGCGCGTCAGTGGCCACATCGGGTGTTATCCCCCGCGCCGACCGCGGGATCCGGAAAGCCATCTGTGGGGAGACAGAGAGTTTGCATTAACTCGGGGCCTCGCCAGCGTGTGACACGAATCCAAAACTCGGGGAGAGAAACGCCGCCCGACCCGTC
Organism: Syrrhaptes paradoxus; assembly: GCA_013400615.1. Lineage (NCBI taxonomy): Eukaryota > Metazoa > Chordata > Aves > Pterocliformes > Pteroclidae > Syrrhaptes > Syrrhaptes paradoxus. The sequence goes on along the minus strand of VZTO01023440.1, from coordinate 36,566 downwards.
CCCGCGGAATAGAGCCCATTGTGTCCGCCGGGACCCGGCTGCTCCCCGCCCGCCCGGCCACCGACCCGGCGGCTACGGCGGGGGATGCGGCGGCCAGCGGCTCCCNCGGGGGAGGGGGCAGCGCCCGGCCCTTCGCGCCTCTCGGGGGAGGCCGGGCCCTGGCCGGACTCCGCCACACGCACCGCGGCTCGGAGGGGCCCAGGCATCCCCGCGCTGCCCGGAAGGGGGGAAGCCGCAAGTTTCGGCCCCAAGTTGGGGCTTCCCCATGGCGGCGCCTCTTGGCCGCGGAAGCTGCGGGGCGCTCAGCGGAGCCGCCCCAGCACCTCGCCCCAAACTTTCCAAGCCAGCCTACCTGGGGGCGGGGGTCCCGCCACCTCCTTCCCCTCAGCGCTCCCGGCCGCCCAGCGGCCGCGCACTCCACGCCATCATTATCCNCCCACCGCCGCCCCGCGCTCCTCACTCCACCTTCCGCCCGCCCCCGCGGCGGCGCTCCAGACCGCCGCCCACCCGCCCCGCTCCCTGGCTCTCACGCTGCTCGGCGCCCTCCTCTGCGCTGTGTCTCGGGCCCGCCCGCGCGCGTTCCCTCGCTCACACACAAAGAGAGGGAGCGGCGGGCGCGCCCTTGTTCCTCAGCGTGAGGGAAGAGAGGGGCTGGGGGGGCGGCGGCGGGCGCGCCCGGCCTGAGGGAAGCGCCTCCCGCTCTGGGATATACCATGCCATGGCGGGATACGGGTTTCGGGTGATACCATGTCGGGGAGGAGAGCGCCGGCGCTGCCCGGTTCCCCCTGGTTAGCCGTAACCGCGACGCCGGTGGGTGCGGGTCGCTGACTGGCCCCACAGCCGGGGGAACCGCCGCGACTGGGGACGCCGGGGCCAGGGAGAGCGGTGGGGGGGCTGAGAGAGGGCCGCGGGGTCCTGAAGAGACGTGAGGCCGGGCTGGCGGCGCTGGGGAGACGCGCGCCGTTTTCAAAGCCCGGGCGGCCGGCGCGGCGCAGGGAGCGGCAGCCCGGCTTCCCCGCGGAGCTCCCGGGCGGAGGGTAGGTCGCGGCAGCTGCCACGACAGAGGTTCTGACATCCGGAAGTAACAGCAGTGCCAAACAGTGCTTCTTTCCCCTCTTCCTTTTAAAAACCCCGTTGGTGTTAACCCCTCCCGAACAGGTAAGGAACAAACCCAGGCGCAGGTCCGGAGCCGAGGCAGCCCGCGGCCGCTCGGCGGGGCCCGCGTTGCCCGCGCACCTGCTGCCGCTCGCTCAGCGCGGAGGCTCGCGGCGCGGTGCCCGCGCTGCCCCAGCCACCCCGCGGGTGCCTTCACGCGTCTGCGCAGGACGGGGGGGCAGCCCTCGCCGCTCCCCGCGCTGGAAGTCACTGCCGCTCCCCAAGACTGAGGAAATGATGCCCGTCACGGGTAGCCTTAGGCAGCGGTAACTGCAGTTTTGCAAGCGGTGTTGCGTATATCCAGTTCTCTCCTTTGTTGGTCCAACTAAAAGCACTGGCTACAAGCTGTTTATCAGTTAAAGACAGCGTTTGGATGGCTGTCCAGCTTTTAGTGTAGCTACTTCCACAGAGTAGGCATAAAAATCACACAAAATATTCAGGAGAGCACTAAAGAGCACTGGTAGTTATCAACTATTTGGTAACTGTTGATACCAAATCGTGTAACAATTATTTATAAGTCTAAATACCTAACTCTTTGAAAATAATTGCTTCACTGGTTTATTGCTCAAAGCCATGGTGAAATTCATACATTCTCCCAGACATCCCAATTGACTTTGGCTTAACTGGGAATCACAATACCAGTATTTCACAGCTTGATTCAAAAGCGATGATACATTTTCAGATTAGCCTGAAATATTTTGCAATTAAAAAAAATCTTATTGATACATTTTTTAACTCTTAGTTTTTTTAATACAGAACAGGGACAAAATGGTTGAGACTCTCTTCTGTGTTTTCAAACATGGCAGGGACAATGGCATTTCACCAAGACCTCCCACTGGCAGTCTTTGATACACTTTGAAATGCTATTTTGAATGATATTTTAATACAGATAGTTTCACTGTAAGAGTAACAAGTGTTTCTTGTTTTGAGAATATGTAGGTCTTATCTAGAACAAGTAGCAGTGATCTTCCTCCCACATGCTCGTGAGATAGTCCTTCGTATAGTGTTTGTAGGTTGGGTTGAAGTTGCAGGACTTCACCACTATCTTTCAATAACCAGGGCTGCAAGAGAACACTAAGCAAATGTTTCTTTCACAAACCAAAGGTAAATACAAGGTCGCGCAGCAGTTTGAACACTGCGGGCAGAGAACGTTCTGCATGCTGCTCAGGGAGCCTGGCAGTGTGCGGCACACAGTTCAAAGAAAACATGGGTAGAGCTCAGGAACAACACAACAACAAAGCTCAAAGCAGCTCTAAAGCCATCCCAGGAAGCTCAGAGGCCTTTGTATTGGGTGCTGGCTAAAAGAGGCTGGAGCAGGAAGATACTCTTGTGTTTTAATTTCTCCCATGCTTGAGAAAGCAGGAATTGCAATTACAGATCCTGAAAACACATTTTCCTATCCTAACTAGGAAAAAGGTTATTTCGGCTAGCCATGCTGCTTAGGAAGGACAATATTTATCAGGGTTGATTCGTTTCTAGTGAGGAAAGACTCTGACTTGCATTCTTGGTGAACTGATGTGAAAGAAATAATAGAATTGTTTACAGAAACAATTCAAAAGATCAGAAGAATTCAGGATAAAGACCTCTGGAATTTGAGCAAGAAGCCTGGGAAGGTGATGTAGTTTATGATTTCATCATGATGAATAGCCGCAATAAAACCTGGGCAGAGTATCTTGCACACTCAGTCTGTAGTGGTTTCCTTGAAAGATGATGAAACACTGCTATGAGTAAGCAGATGGTTTGCACTGAGCAAGAAGCATCTACATTTTGTCACCTAAGCTTATTAAAAAAACAGGAGTTTCAAGGGGGACCTTGAAACTCAAAATCGTCTTGGGGAAAAAGGGAATCAGTGTTGCAGTATATGGACTGATGAATCTAATTAAGACAGGCAGACAGGAAATTTTCCAGGAAAAAAATAAAACTGAGGGCACTTCTGGAAACTCAGATGTTCAAATTACCACTGAGGTACAGTTTATTTCAGTATTCAGTCTGATTATAGAGGCATATATATGCAAGAGGTATCCATTTCAGTGGTCATCAAAGAGTGATTAAGCATCTGAGTGGAACAATGTTCCTCTGGCTACTCTTGGCTTAACAGTTTGAAAATCCATCTCCTATTGCACACACATGCCTGTGCTTATGGTTTGGTGCCATTGTTGACAAAGGAACAACAGACATTCCATACGAGTACATCAAAAGAGGGTCTAAAACAGAACTGAGCAAGGAAAAAGACTCACAGGAGGTCTGAATGAGAGTGATATTGTGTTACTGATGTGAAACTATTCCCTAAGAAAGAACCAATAAATATGTAAACAGATGAGCTTAGATAAACTCATTTCTTAAATGGTTTATATTCTGTACGGACAGCCATCATTTTAGACCTCAGTTGAATGATTAATGTAGCTAAAATGGGGCATGTATTTAGTGGTCTGGCTTAATATTTATTGATACTGTTAGATTAAATTACTGCTGTTCATTCAAGATGAGCATAAGAAACCATTAAGTACATGCTCTACACCAAACAAGTTTGAAACTGGTATCATTACCCCATTAACATAGTTCAACCAACTCATGAAAATTTTAATCTTAGTCTTCTTAGAAACTAAAAAACTTGAGCAGCAATGCTTTGGCTGGGGTCTGTATGGTAAAGCTCCCTCTCTCTCCATTGCTGCTTTACTGATCCCTACAACTGACAGCACAGAACACAGCTAAGGAGTAGCAAGTGCTTCCCAGGGCAAGGAGAGCTCAACAGCTGGCGGTCAGGCAATCTGAAGAAGCCTGCGTGAGTCAAAACCTTGTCTCCAGCATTCATTGCTAAACTTAATTCTTTGAACTCCTACTCTTTAAAAGTTATCTGCTTTATCCACAGTTTAATCAGGTGATTTGAAATGCAGTCTCACCAAGTTTGTATTTAATATGTTTAACGTGAGTTACATCAGGAGTTTTAAGTAGAACAGGTCAGTGGGTTTTTTTAATAATTTTGCAAAAAGCCAGGAATATAAGGAATAATTAAGCATTCAGAGTTCCACAACTATTTCTGTACATTTTTAAAGTTGTATTTTAAGATAATATTTTTCTATCATTCAGGAGTAATTAAAATGTTCTGGAAGTACTTCAGTCATACTTGGTATAATTCGAACAGCAAATTTGAATTTGAAATAGAGCCCCTTCAATAAGTTTGATGGGCAGTTTTGTGATATCTATCATTAGAATTAAGAAAGCAATCTGTAATTTTAGAAGACTGTACTTCAGTTAAATACAAAACTAAAATAACAAAGTAGCATTTTAAGCTCATTACTTTGTAGCACTTCTTCACAAAAATAAAACAGCACTAAAGTCCAAAATGGTATTTAATTGTCAATAGCATTTCATCAATGAAGGAGAAGCAAAAAGTTTCAGAGCCAATAAGGACACAAGTAATTTGGTAAAGGCAGTGCGGTGATGACTGCAGACAGATATGGAACAAAAATCTGCAAGAAAAAAGCTCAGGGTCTAAATATGGTCAAATCCATGATGGATGTTTCCAAGGCTTAGGGTCTGTCCCAACCAGGCTGCCATACAGTACCATGTGAAACAAGGATGTAAGGATATCCTAGGAGTGACAAACAAAAACCAGTCCACTGCTAGGGCAGGAGTTACAGTATGTAATGGTAAACTAGGGCAGATTTTGGAATGGGATTGCCCTAACAGCTTGCATTTTGTGTAGAACATTACAGTTGCACAGCAGGACCCTAAAGAGTACAAGAGCTGTGGGTGAAGAAATGCTCTAAAGACAGGAGCTAATTAAATTTGACTCAGTTTCATTCAAATTGTGTTGGATAATGTGGCAATTACTCTACTGCATGCCAGCAGTGCCACAGAGACAGCCTGAGACACTGTGTCTGTCTTTGCCATTGTATATGATGATATATATGTTCAATATTTATTTTCATTTCTAAAACTGGAGCCATAGTGTTTTCTGTAAGTTAATGTCTGCTCTGAGTTTTTTCTTTCCTCAAACTGTTCCCCAGATTATTCAAGAAGCAGTTGGTAAAAATACAGTAGTTCAAGTTGAAATGGCTAACAGCAATGCCGTAATCCTGCAGCTTTATTTTTGGTTTCTCCCGCTGTTGCCACCTCTGAGCCTCCCCCATTCTCCCATTCCGTGGTCAGCTGAGCCAAGTTATAAAGAAAAAGCTCTTTGAATAGAGCTGTGTGTACCGAAGGATGATGCATTTTACAGGCCTAATATAAAATACGTATCCTATAACTAGCACTTTGATCAAGAAAAAGATTTACTATCAGTACAAACCTTAACAAAATTTATTTTTAGTGCAAGTACGTAAAAAATCTGTACTGCTGCAAGCAAACTTTAGTCAGAAAACTATCATACTGAGCAGTGCTATTAACAAGGCATCAATACTCAACTCCTCAGCCTGTCTGCTTCTCTCTCATTGCAGTATTATTTATGCCACAGCAAACTTTAAACGTGGGATATGAAGTGGAATTTTAGAAAGCGAAGCATGTCCAGCAAAGGAGGCCTGTCCTATCTCATTCCCAAACAGGTCTGCCATGCAAAGCTCCAGCGAGGGGCCATTCTGGTGAATAACACATCAGTGTCTGCCTTGCTGGATTAACTTTCATAAATCAGTATTTTCTTTGCTGCTTGTTCACTAAGAGATAGGTCCTTCAAGGATAAGGCTGTCTGCAGAAGGGTGAATTTAATTAATGACTAGTTCCATTACCTTCTTCTACAGCCCACCCAGGCTGCTGTTCCCCAGAAATGCTGTGAATTAATACCCCACCATATATTCTGGCCACAGAACCACAAATGTTAAATGAAGGTTGGTGGAACATCACAGAAACCTGCACTGAGCACAGCTGGCCTGCCGGGACATTTTACTCATGGTCTCTGCGAACTAAGGAGGTTTCCTTACGTTACAGCTCCAAGACACGTTGGAGATAACATTATAAGAATTTCTTAAGTCTTGAGTCTCCAGAATCTCCTGAGCCTCAAGGTAAAATATTGGCAGTTGAATTTCAAATTTGCATTAAAAGAAGGAAGACTTTATTGCCAGGAAGGCTGAACAGAAGACACTTGAGACTTTCCTCACCTTGCAAGCCCCATTTCTGAAGCATCCAAACATCAAAGCCACTTGCTACACTGGCAAATTCATGAAAGAAATAGTATTTATGTTAGAAAAAGCAAAAAGGAGAAGGACAATCTTACACATAGGTGAGCTATTTCCTTCAATTATTTATGATTTCAAATAAATAAGGCAGTATTTCAAAACTCTGTCAGTCCTAGTATTGCTTGACATCATCTAGGTTTAGAGTGTATATATATATATGTAAAATAATCAATGTTGCAAAACCAGAAGAAGCATATGAAACAAGCTGAGCTTCAAAAATTCATTTTTTAAATAGGTAAGTTGTAATGATAATTGTGTCAAATAAAATAAAAAGGAGGAGATGCAACGGGACATAGAATTTAGGTGTATGGTATAAATTACACAACAAAAAGAAAATAATTTTAACCTGATACCTATTAGGACAATTTCTGTGACGATTCCTTGCAACATATTAGGAAATGAGCATTTTGCAAGCCTTCTGTAGACAGAAAATAAGAATCAGTCCCCCACTACTAGATGTGTCTGCAGTTATTTTGGAAATGTGAGGGAAAGGCATTAAAAAGGCAGTTTATGCAAATACTAAATTCAGATGAACATTTTCTGAGAAATAATAATTATTTTCCAAATACGTGAATCTGTAAAATTGAGGGTAAAAATAGGTCAAATTTAGACCTTATTTTGACATTTCCAAATAAAAACAATCAGTTTTCATTTTGAAGTCCTAATTTAAAAATATTTGAGAGGACAAAATAACTACGAAGTGAAACACTTAGGCTAAATAAAGTATTTTTCATTAACAGAAACTGATTACTGATTTTATTTTTTTTAGAAAAATAGAATAAACTGCATTTCACTTGAATGGAACCTTTTTTCCCCCCCTTGTTGTTAATTTAGCTTTTGAATCCAATAATACATTATCCAGATGTACCAAGAAATAGCAAACTTATGACTGAACTCTTTCCTACTATAAGCCCTAAAGCAAGCGGAAAAAAGAAACCTGAATTCCCCAAATCCAAGCAAACAAGTGATCTATCAGAAACAATCACCAAGTTTTGTGCTACTCTAAGACAACTGAAAAAATAGTGCCTGGTGAATAGAAGGCAGTAACTCCATCTGCATTGGAGAAAGACCTGCCAACTGCCTGTTCAAGAATCCAATTTAATTTAAAAATTGTTAACAGACCTTTGCCTTCAAGTGTCACTTTTAGAATAGCTTTAAGAACATCATTAGCGACGGGCGGATTGTCACTGTTTCAGCAACTACTGTAAGGGATTCAGTTTGACAGTATATTGATTCAATTCGACATATTTAAGATGTGTATCGGTACTCTCTGCGAAGATAAACAAGGTGTCTGTTGCTTTTATTGGTAGGCTGAAGTTTCTAAATTCGTAGGAGCAAAACCAGACTGGCTGATTTCTGCGGCGTCACAGCTGGAGCTTTTTCAGAATTTGATTCCTAAGCTTTCTGACTGCAAAGTTGCCAGCTTGTTTTGCACTTCTTATTTTTGGAACAGAAGGATGAGAGGCCATTCACAGTCACGTTTTAACATAGGAAATACCATTGAGAAGTAACTACTAAATTGAGGGACCCTCAACTAAATGTGCTTTAGAAACAAATTGTTAAAAAAATCACTCCTATATCATTCTCAGGGTTATTCTGACAACAAAAGTCAATGGGGATGTACCCATATAAGGGATAAAACATTTATTCCTGTATCTTTGTTTAAGTAGCAATGTAGTACTACTAGCAGCCATAAAGCAAATTACAGCCTTCAAAAGATTCTGTTCCTGCATTTAGTACCTCCTTACACCCTGATCCTTAATACTCTCATTAACAATTAAAACAAGAAAAATGTCTCGGGGATTAACCTAAAGTACACCAAAATAATTGAAAAACCACCTTCCCTCTGAAATGAATGCACTTTTGATGAGGCTCATGGGTAGAGTCCTTAACAACCACCCCACATACTCAATGTAACTTTGCCTCCAAGACAGCACTGTGGCAGTGGTTTGCCATCACTGCGATATCATCTCTAACGCCAAGCCAGTGGGTCTGCAGCCTTCCACTGGTGCTTGGAGGGCAGGTCTCAAATGCCACAGTGTGGGAAGCAAAACTGCTCAATTTTCCAGTACGGCTACATTGAATCATAGGAAATGAAAGAGCGCTTCACTTTCATGCTAGACTTTCTCCACACTGAGGTTTAAACCTCTAATAGCTAGCAGAGTTCCAGGCTGAGCCCCGAAAGTTGTACTTTACTACGGTCGTAACAACTGCAGTTTAGGTTACTGAAGCAGATTGCAGCGACTTGGTTTAAACATGAAAATAAAACCACAAAGCTGCTCACATGGATGTCTTATGGGGTGAGTAGATGAGTAGAGCAAAAACATCACAAGACTTAACAGGAAGCACAGTGGAATCAACAGAATGCTTGCCTTGAGGCACAGCCTAGCTCTGATACAGTTGTTGTACCTATAGCTCCAGGTGTATATTCACATACCAAACACTGGAGAGCTGGAGATCATAGCCTTGTGGCAAAGCATGCCGGCGAAGTAAATTATGCTGTGTTTGTAATCACATCTTTCCAAAGACTGGTATCCTAATGAGACTTCAGGTGTCTATCTACACGCTTAGACTTACCAGCAAAAAGCAAGTCCTTGTACGCTGCTAATCTGACCCGTTTCCAGGTCACACAACAACCTGGCGTGCCTTTGGAAGGCTTGGTTTGAAAGCATGGATGAGCACTGGGTGATTTTGGCTGTGAACCTTTCCACCAGTGCTTGGGCTGATGTTCAAAACCACTGAGCATTTGTAAGCAGCTGCCAGTTTCTTAATATCAGAAATAGTCACAAAATATTTCTTGCTCCCTTGCTCCTAAGTTTCTTCCCAAGATTACTTCTGCCCGAGATGCAGACTAGGTAACATTCAGCTTTGCAGTAATAAAAGCTCAATAACTTCTCCACTTTTGTGTTAATTGTTTGATAAATAGGAACTTTTTCTTACTGTTATTTTTCAGCATTTATTTTCTGACCCAAAAGGCTCCCCAGTACATTCTAAAGTTGGAATTTTAAATGAATAAAACTTATGCAGGGTAATTTCTACGTTGTTTTGCTCTCATTGATGTGACCCCTTTTCTGCTGTGAGAGCTTTGCACACAAGGGTCTAACTATCCATATTTTCAGGAAAAATACAAGAATCAGTTCCATAAACATAGCAAAACCCTTGAAAACTTCCAAATATAGTATCTTTCAAGCATGTATGAAATACACAAAAGGCATGCGATGTGGAAAAGAAGTTGAATTGAAATAAATGGCAATATGCCATGCTATACTAAGTTGATTTACTTAACATTCAATTCACATTAGACTTTACAGATGTTCAAAATATGAGCAAGTTAACTCTACTAGAACTAGACTCTGCAGATTTGTCCTCACTGTGTAGTAGGGCTCCTCTATGTGCCACAAAGACTTAGTTCATGTTCTGCAAACTGAGGCAGAAGTGGTGTGCTGGCCATGCTTGGTGTAGATCGTTTCCTTCACACCCATCTCAGGTGATGGGAATGAGCATGGCTCTGCCCACACTGGAACCAATCTCATAGATATTAGGGACAAATTTTACCCTTCCTTTCTGTGCTATAGGGAAGTTTAGTAAAAGTACAGGATGGGAGTGCAGTAGTAAAGTAAAGTATTCTCTTTAGACCTGTTTAATTGCTATTGTGAGATATAAAACCTTCATTAGAAGTCACTCGGTGAGAGCTATGTAGCTTATTCATTGTTCTCCTTAGCTTATTCCTAAGTAATGAAGCTTATAGTCATTAAAAGTTGGTATTGTGCTGCATCACAAAGTTTCTTTGTATTTTAATGCAGACTTACATAGCCTGCTTATACAAAAAACTAAGAAATTGTTTAACTCATCTCCTCTTTAAAATAAGATACTGTGACTTAAAGCTCCTTCAAGTCAGCGCAAAAATACTTAATCACCTATTTCTCATGGTGATGTTCACATGAAAAAACTGTAATCAATCACAGCCATGGCCTTTGTTACATTTTCTGCACCTTGTAATCCGCCCACTAACCTCACCTCTCTGTGGATTACTTCTTGTGCTTTTCAGCCCTGAGCTAGGAACCAGTACAAAAATAATCAGAAAAGATTTTTCTTCTTGCTTCAAAATTAATTGAATTAGAGAACAAAATAAGAAACTTTCAATTTGGAATGAACTGAATTTTTTGATGATTAACTGTTAAGAGAGACTTTAATCACACACACACAAAAATTCCCATCTTCCCATGGCAGTTATTTCTATCCATGATATTGCTACTTAGGGGAAAAACAGTTTTGGAAAATATCCCCACAGAGGAAAGCACTTAGACATAGACCAGATTTAACGTCAGTAGGTATATCTGGCTTGTCTTTGCTGTGTTTATGGACTATGGAGCAGATTCTCAGTTTGTGTAGGTAGTAAGTCTGAAAATCTGTTCAGCCCTCTGTTTTATCAAGCAGGTGCAGCCATCAACATGGCCTCATCGTATCTCAATGACAACTATCATTCTACAGAGCATGCTTAAATTGATTGTGTAAATTTATTATATAACCTATAGTTTCATTGCTCATCTTCACCAAAATCTGTGTTTTATCCTATTCTGGAGGCTTCTTTCTGTTATGCAGTCATTTTGTTAGCCTGTCTAGACCACAATGTGAGGTCATCATCGTACCATCTGCTAAACTTATTTGGGTTAGTGTGTTTGCAACTCAGTTCAGCTCAAATGTTATTAGAACACCCTCAAAAATGAGGGCAAGTCAAGCCAAATTGTATTTCCCAAGCATACTACAGGTAATAGATCCACTACTACAGGTAATATAGCTAGTATTCAGTCATAGGTTTATTACAGAAGTATTTAGAAGCCATTTCAAGATAATATTGAAATATTTTTATCTGAATTAATGTAAAAATTACCATATTTGAGTGTCAAGGAATTATTTAATTATAGTCCTGGTATAAATGTGCAAAAATGCCTGTAATCTGAGGACGGATATCAGAAGAAAAAGCTGGATTTTGATATTCTGATTGACATTGAGTAAGACCTTGCATATACCAGCCCGTGATCTCAGCCAGATGATGGGGAAAGGAAAGCACCACTTAGTGCATGTTGTAAAGTGTGAGGGCTTCTTTATCACACTTTGGAGTCCGACAAGGTGATTAACACCTTATTCTACAGAGAAATAAAACAAGATTTAAAGTAAAACGTTATTTCTAAACTGTTCTGTCAATGTAGAATGCTCTAATTCAGGAACAACAGTGATGTCTGTGAATATTACTCTCACTAAAAGAACATCAGTAATGAAATGCTATACAATTTTTAAACCAAAAAGAGAGTAGCTATTTTTTTTTGTATTAGTCATTGTATGACATATTTTTTTCAAATTATTTTTTTATAAATACAACATGGAGAAAAAATGAGTAGCACTAGATACAGTATCTGTTGAATTCCTTGTGAAGCTAATTTTTTGGAAGTGAACATTTTGCAATCATTGCTGCTAGCTGTATGATCTGTTTGTTTCCAAGAAAACTTAGGTATTATGTACTTCCATATTTTTGCTATACCACTGTATTTAGTTTGATATCCCTCATATAAACCATATTCTCATAAATTTAAAAAAAAAAAAGAAAAAAAGAAAAACTTATGTAAGTTTTCACCCAAATGTTGAACAAGCAGCCTAGACCAGATTATTTTCACATTTTTTCTCAGGGCTGGGAATATACACTGACCTCTCCACCATGTCCCTGAAACATTTTTTTCTTTATGCAAGTTTTGCCTTTGAATTGCATGGAATGTTGTACATCAGCAGATACATCCTTATTTAAAGAGCAGAAAACTCCCAGATCGTGCACAGATATAACTAAGTAATCTGTTCATTCCTTTTCTAACATATCCTATTAGTTCACTCCAAAATACCTTAATCTTCTTAAACTACAGTAATGCCACTTGGTTTTGAGGGCCGGCATGAACAGATACCTCTTTTGGGAGGCTGTGATTTTCAACTGGCAGGAAATGAATGAAATCAAGAGGAAAAAAGTTGATTTTGTGCCAGTGCTTAGGATATCAGTTCTTCCAATTGACTGTCATCCACTACTAGCAGATGTGCTATAAAAGGAGATGAAATTAATTGTTAACATGTTACTTGGAGGCCAAAGCCAATTACAGAATAGAGAACTGAGCCTTTCTAATAAAAAAATTTGCATATGGAAATTACATGTATTTCATATAGTGATAAGTATTTTCAAACTGCTTAAAAGAAGGCTTCACTAAACCCATTTTATGGCTAAGGAGGAGTTATTTCATACACAGTACATAATTTTCCTACTGTTATATTTTAGTCTGATACTTTATTTCTTGCTGGTCGTACTCCTTCCTCTTCATAAATGATTTCCAAGATAGAATACATTTTGATAACTCACATTAAAAGTGTATGATTGCCAGGAAGAGAAAAACTTTTTTTTT
>VZTO01023440.1:0-22771 GCA_013400615.1 Syrrhaptes paradoxus | reverse complement strand
TTTTTTTTTGTATTAGTCATTGTATGACATATTTTTTTCAAATTATTTTTTTATAAATACAACATGGAGAAAAAATGAGGAGCACTAGATACAGTATCTGTTGAATTCCTTGTGAAGCTAATTTTTTGGAAGTGAACATTTTGCAATCATTGCTGCTAGCTGTATGATCTGTTTGTTTCCAAGAAAACTTAGGTATTACGTACTTCCATATTTTTGCTATACCACTGTATTTAGTTTGACATCCCTCATATAAACCATATTCTCATAAATTTAAAAAAAAAAAGAAAAAAAGAAAAACTTATGTAAGTTTTCACCCAAAAGTTGAACAAGCAGCCTAGACCAGATTATTTTCACATTTTTTCTCAGGGCTGGGAATATACATTGACCTCTCCACCCTGTCCCTGAAACATCTTTTTCTTTATGCAAGTTTTGCCTTTGAATTGCATGGAGTGTTGTACATCAGCAGATACATCCTTATTTAAAGAGCAGAAAACTCCCAGATCGTGCACAGATATTACTAAGTAATCTGTTCATTCCTTTTCTAACATATCCTATTAGTTCACTCCAAAATACCTTAATCTTCTTAAACTACAGNAAAAAAATTTGCATATGGAAATTACATGTATTTCCATATAGTGATAAGTATTTTCAAACTGCTTAAAAGAAGGCTTCACTAAACCCATTTTATGGCTAAGGAGGAGTTATTTCATACACAGTACATAATTTTCCTACTGTTATATTTTAGTCTGATACTTTATTTCTTGCTGGTTGTACTCCTTCCTCTTCATAAATGATTTCCAAGATAGAATACATTTTGATAACTCACATTAAAAGTGTATGATTGCCAGGAAGAGAAAAACTTTTTTTTTTCTTTTCTACAACATGAGTTAAAATAGCAGACTGAAATTTGTTGTTAAGTTTAGTGAGGATAGCCTGAAGGGAGCCTTAATAACTGTTTTCAAGTATACACCAGTTTTCTGCAAAGAGGAAAGCAGTACACTATTTCTTGCCCTTTTCTTAGTGGATACGGTAATGTGCTTAAAACAGCAAGGGAGACTTAGATTACATGCTACGGAAAGCTTTCCAACAGATACAGATTGTGGTGCACAGGACTAGGTTGTCTAGTGAGATTGTGGTATTGGAAGTTTTTTAAGAACTTGTAACACAAACTCCTCTTAAGAGTGTTTTAGGTAGAACTCATCTTCTTTGGGACAGGGGATATAATACATGACTTCTCTGGGTCTCTCAATTCTTAATTTCTATGAACCCTTTGAGCAGTCCCAATAGTTTCCCACTAAATTCATACTGTAAACTATTAACTGGAAACTTGGTATGCACTTGCAGCTATGTTACAAGTATAAATGAAGGTTTTATTGACATTGTGGTAGTGCTACCGTCCTGAAAATACGTTGTACCAAAATTGCTAGGTGCTCTTTGCATTATATTTGCAGAACAAATCTTGTGCTGTGCTCTATTTTTGTGCCATTAGCCATCCCCCCCATGTCTCAGCCCCATTTTCATCAAGAAAGGCATGACAGAAGTGTATACATCTAGTTTTTTAGAGTAACAAAGAAAATCATGCCTGTCTTGAAGTCTTCTGATCCCTCATCCAAAAGGCTTGGCAGTAGTAAGCCAGCAGTATCAATGCCCAGTGCCTTTATTGGTGCTGGTATCTCTTCTGTATTTCCATATGAAATTCTACATATAAAATAGTTTCTATACATTTGGATATTTCTACACAAATTTAATGTGCTTCATATTTACAAACATATGTAAATAATTATTTTGTGTTCTATCCTTCCCAAATTATGCTACTTGAAACAATATAGGATTGCTATGGAGAGCATGACAGAATGATTTGCATCATTTTTACAATGTAACATGTGCTAAATCTTTACATTTTTTTTACTCAAGAATTGTCCCTGATATCCATAGAAGGTTTGCCTGGGGGGGGAAAATAAAAAAAAAAAGAAACCAACAAAACACCGCCTCTTTAGATTTTGGATTTGTATGATGCTGGAACAACTTAAACAGGCAACCTCCCCCCACAACTAGGTACTTAATCTCTCCTTTAAGTCCCGCTCTGTTGTGTTCTTGATGTTGGATAACTATATACTTTCTATAATATATATATAACCAAGCTGAAGTGTATTGCAGAAAAATCAGGTCAGAATGTAAGGTCTGCTTTGGCTGTTTTGTAGCATTCCTGTCATGCAGAACATTCATGTGCCTAATTTAACCAGGCAACTGAGCCAAAGTCAGTGCTGCTGCAGTACACTCTTTTTTTTCCAAACAAGTCTAAGATACTCTAAACTCTGTCCTAAAACTCACTGATCAAATCTGATTATCTCACTTTCAAAAAACCGTCAAATCCTCCTCTCCAGCTTCAACAAATACAGTTTTCCTCTCTCTGTACATTCAGAAAGCTGCTGCACTGGTCATTCTCCCATGACCATGACTCCTCTCCATTGGTTCTCCATTATTTTAGACATAGCTATCCTTTCTCATGCCTAGGGTCCTAGCGTCCCCTAAAATTATAGTCTTTCATTGAAGACTGCAATTGACTGGATTCTGGTCTCCATCACGTAACTGATTAACTTCCAGCGAAGCACATTTATACACTCCTACGCTCCTCCAGACGTTGAATAAGACCTCCCTGTAGGCATCCACAAAAAATCATCCTGTTTTCTGAAATGGTTTCTTTGAACTTATGTGTAACTGTAGTGCCTACAGAAACTCTACAGCAGCTTGGCTATCAAGGCTGACTTATTCTGGCTTCTTTCCTTATTTATCAGCTGGCTATGTATTTGTCTATTGACTCCTATTTTATACCCATGGTATGCCTAGATTGTCTCTCATGGAGAGCTATGAGCCCACCTGAAAGGCTGTAGATAGATGTTCTAAGCCAGGGTTGTTGCTGCAGGAGCATATGCTGCCTTTCAGCAGGATTTACTGACTTGAGTTAATGATGCTGCTCCCAGTTTGGAGCTGGGGTGGATCTCAAAGGCGCAGAGTATGGAGGAGCTTGTTTGCTTCAGCCTGTGAAGTCCTGTGAAGATCACAAACCCTGAGGCAGGGATTATCTCTTTATTCTCTGTCTTCTTGTCACACTGGGGCTTGAGGTGCTGTAATGGAAGGTACAATAAATAAAAACAGAGTGGAATAATAATAGAAGCTGGTGCGTTTTTGGTTTTGTTTTTTTTTTGCTTGCAGGGAGCTGATGTTCACATAGATAAAGATGTAAAGCTCATGATCTGTTTTCAAGTAATAAAAACTATTTATTCAATACTTGCTCAATGTTTCAAATATTTGCTCAATAAATGAGAACTTCACTGCAAATTGATAAAAGAATAAAATAAAAAAAATAGAATGAAAATACTTATTAAATAGTCTCTGCCTTTAGGCAGGTTCTTGTGACATATTTTCAACCAGAACTAATTACTAACAAAGCTTTCTATTTATTAATAACTCTAAGACTGGCTGTGGAATGGTAAAAGAGGTGAGGACTAGACATGAACAAACATGGCCTTTATTTTCACAGAGAAAATTTTGGATGGGTTTCAGTTTTTATTTGAAACCTTCTATGTCCGTAAGATTTTTTTTTTTAATAATGAAAACTCAGTTTTCCAAAGATAAAACATACATTGCAGAAAAAAAAATACTTATGAGCATAGTCTGCCACTGAAGAACAGTTTTGATAGCAAATATTTGACCAGTCTGAACAAAGACCCTGCTTTTCAAGGGAAACTATTTCAATTTTGAAAACACATTGCTACTTCTTTCTACTTTGGCTGCTGGCATAGACGAAAATCACAGATTCCCAGTGGTGCCTGGGAGCCCGGCTGTACCACTCCCCAAGGCGCTGAGCCCCTGGGGCTCTTTGCACAGCTTGAACATCGCAGCATTTCATTGAAATGGCAGCTATTTAGTTTTTCATTCCTGATAAAAAAAATTGTGATTTTGCTCCCTAACCTAAGTATTGTAGCGGTAAAATAATATGTTCCATGAGAGTCTGGAAAAAGATATTCTGCTAAATACAGTGCACGGTGAGATTATTTTCTCTAGGATAACATCATTCTTTGAAGGTTTGGGAGACCTATGTTTATCTCTTGAAGAATATCACTCATCTCTCTCCCCTGCTATCTGTGTAAAGTACCCCCATGCAGTTTTGACCCTGGCTGGCAGCCAAAACCACAACAACTCTGTCACAGATGAACCCCAGGACACCCCTCCTACAGAAAAATTCAACTTTACAACTGATTTAGCCACACGTATGGTGGGTTCAAAGTGATGTTTTGCATCAAAAGCGCTGGGAAGATTAGCCAATGCTGTGAAGCCTGGATGTAGCAGGTAGACTTAAATGTGTTCATGTCATAAATTTGATACGAATCGGAAGCAAATGAAAAATAAGGAAAATGGGTGGATGTAGTAACTAAAGCAAACAGATTAGTCACTTAGAATGATTCCAGCTGGTAGCTTATTTTCTGCTTCCTGCTTCATTCATGTTGGTTTTTAGGGTGTAAAGGAGAGCAATATTTTGTCTAATTTGGGAAGGTTGGGCTTAGCTTGTTTTCAGGCTTTTATATGTGTGGAAATGAAAAAGAGTGTGAATTGCTGCAGCTACCTTTTACTTTGGAAAACAAAACAGAACAATTCTTGGAAGCTAGGGGGTGGAGTGGAAGTAGTCCATGTATTCCATTAATCAGATAGCTTCCTCTGTGAAAAGACAAGCTTAAAGAACAAGACGAAAATCTCACAACCAGGGTAATTCCATTCTAATTCCACTTTTGTGGCTAACTGACAAGAGAAAATGAACCCTGTTGAGAAATCTTATTAAAAATTCTATTCACTTATTAAATGATAAACAAGTTTTCAGAGTAAGAGGTGAGTGGACTTAATTGATGGGAAGGCCTGGTGAATGCCTTAGGAACAAAAGGTTTTAAAGAGCATTAGAATGCCTGGAAGCTGGATTTGTTGACCAAAATGTTGAAAATGTTTCTCACAGTGACTTACACCCTTGGCCACTTGAGTCAAGTTATTCCACTTTTTGGAAGAAAGTAAAATTTATGTGACTAAATAACCAGTAAGTTGCATGATATAAAAGAAAAGTTTTCTAATAGCTGTTGGAAAAACAACCATTTGTGGTTCTTTTTTTCACTGGTAAGTCACACATAATATACAGTAAAGGGGGGGGTAAATTCCTCACACCCCCCAAACCAGAGCGACTTGTTATAGCATACTGCTTATGGGGTAGTGGATTTTAAAATCAACTATTTGTGCTAATAATTTAAAAGAAATTTTAAGACATCTGCAATTTAACATAGATTTATCCAGGCTTTTGTGGCTAACAATGTGGGTATTCAAAGGACATAGAACAAAAGTATGCATGCCCAATTATATAAGAACTAACTTTCCTTTGAACAGAAGTTTCCAAATACAAAACACATTAGCAAATATATATAATTTAAAAACTGACTATGTCACAAAGTTTCATGATGAAAAGGAAATAAGAAGGAAAAAAGCACAAAACACAAAAGAATTAGTCAGAATCTGATCTTGTGCTGGCAAATATCCAGAGTGTTAGAACTGATTTTAGTATAACTGAGATTAGAAACTCTCCCATGTAGTGCAATAAATTGGCCCAAGAGATAAGAAATATAATTCCAACTTGTTCCATAATGGCCATGAGATAACTCTGTTGAGCTGTGCAAGAAGAATTATGCAATGCACAGCCATACAAAATTCTTTAGTACGGCTGATATTTGATGAGGGAGATTGAATTCAGTTAGATATCTTTACATCTATGTAGGAGGCAACAGGCACAATCTCCTTTCCAAACAGCTACAGGATGCTGAATACAGCTGATGGGATGCAAGGATACTGAGCGTGAAAGAACAATTTCTGTATTCTTTTTATGGAACACAAAGAGTAACCAAGTTAAGTAATTTAATTTTGTATTATCTTAAGTCAATGGGTTAATTTCTTCTGAGCCATCCATTGGCACTGAAAAATACACTGTGCGTGTCTGAGTTGGGTGGTAGGAGGAGTGAGGCTTATTAACATGTAAATCGATTTATCTGAGCACTAAAATGGATATGCTAAGCAAACGGCTGTGCCAGGGAAACTGATTCTACCAAGCGGACTAAGAAGACAAAGGATCACCTGATGAACAAGATGAGAATCATCTTTCAAAAGCAATTAGAGATTATGGAAGGAAGTGCCACCCACCATTTTAGGTAAATAGTGGGGCATCAGTAATTTATATAAGACAGAAGAACAGCAATAATTGTAGATGTCAAAAGAGACCGTAATTGAGAGAAAAAGGACATGCAGGAAGGGGGGAACTCAGACTAAAAAATAATGCTCAAGAGTGGCAACAAAATGGGAGTGTGGAAATGTAGAATATGTTTTTTAGTTATTTCACTGAGGTTTGCAGACTTGCTGCACCAGCTAAATCTTCTGGCATCTGCACACATTTTGCTGCTGTCACATCCCTGAGGAGGGAAACGGAGAGAAGAGCCTGTAAAGAGACAGAGATCTGGAAAATCTGGGCTTGCTGATATTGTGAGGAAGGGAGAGTGTGTCCATCCTGTGGCCATGGGTCAGCTACCCTCTGTGGTTCCCTTCCTACTAAGAAGCAGCAGATAGAGCTGTGCAAAGTAAATCCAGGGAGATCCAGGGCCAGGCTTAAAGTAGAAATAAAGGGAAGGAAGCACATCCAATGAAGAGAGATGAGGCAGTTCTTCCAGTAGATGTGGAAAACTGCCAAGCTGAGATTTGCCACAACAGGCATTGGAAGTCTTCAAATGAGCAGGCCTGGGAAGCATTGCAATTACTGCACCTTGGTTCATCTCACGTGCTGCACATTTTAGAAAGCAAAATGCCTATCACATGTTTCTCGAATAGCATCCCTCATCACAGAGTTCCATAACTGTTTCTAACAAGGAAGCTCAGAAATAGGCTCATATGCTTACTAAATCATAAATTCTGCTTGATTAAAACAATAAAAAGGCAAACCAGAACCTACATTCATAACATCAAATGGATTTATTTTTAGTTCACAAAAATACCGCATGAGCTCTTCACAATCCAAAAATAAAATTCTTGGAATTAAGCCTAATTTCAGTTTTTTTTTAATATCAATATTTCAAGAACTGTGTTTTTTAGTACCTTTGGGGCATTTAATAGTATTAATGTTTTTCCTTGGTGATTTTTTAGATTGAATTTTAAATAACATACTGACAGTAATATTAAAAGTTTAATGGTTAAGGACTTAACCGTTAGCTTTAGTAGTGTAAGGGTACTTAGCAAAAACAATGACACAGATTATGATTTCTGTGCTAGATTCCAATACTCAATTAGAACAACCTATAAAGAGATCTCCCTAAGAGCTCTTACCTTATTAAAAATTGCCCAGAATGTTGCTCAGAAAACAGAAGATTGATTATCTTTTCCTTTTTGACTTATCATACAGTACTCAATTATGATTTATAGTTGGACACTTAGACTAGCAAAACTATTCTTTAGTCTTCCAAAATGATCTTTGTTTTTTGGAAGACATTGTTTTGTCAACACAAGACTATTTGAATGCTTCCGTAAGGAATGAGAAGAAGGATTAACACATTTTGGTCATTTGTACCCTTCAAAGCTCTGATCTAATGATGTAAATGTTTGCTTTCTTGAACAATCAATATGTGAAACTATTATCTACTCATGTGATGATTAACAGAAACTTAAAAAATATTCCTCACCAAGTAGTCATTAAGATGAAACAGTTTAAGAGACAAGCATGACAGGGTAGCTGGACTGCCATACGTTGTCTCTTTCTGTAGGAATCACATCCAAATGGAGGACTAGCTTTGAGTACATTTTTAAATGTCATAGACATTTCTGCAGATTCACACCATTTCAGATAATCCCTTGCTAAATAAACAAACAAATCTCAGAACTTAATTATTGTGCTGTATCCTATGCCTACCCATCCTTAGGAAAAGTTGAAAGACCTAGATATTTCAGTATCGGTCACCTACCATCATTAAATCTGATATTCTTCAATGTCTTTCTAGATCTGTCTATCCTAAATAATGTTGGTTTTTTTTCATGTTTCTCTTTACTGAATCATAAATACATGAAAAAATATTGGTTGTCACATACAGTTATCTGGAACATCAATATAAATTTGCTCTTGCTTATTATGTTATTAAAGTATTCATAAAGGGAGAAAAAAATCCCAGTTCCTGACAGGTATCTGATCAACAGATTACTGTTTGTATACAATAGTTGATGAGATAATTTTTAGATAACCTTTGCTTTAATAGGCAGATGGAAAAAGAAGAACTGATGAGGTAGGACGAATGCTAACCAGTCATTAATTTTGTTAACAAATGTCAAACACAGAGGTGCTTCTAGGCTATTTCCAGATTAAAAACAGCAGTGATTGATTTAAAGTACTACTATACTTACAACTAGGAGCTGTTTGACTATGATCTACATCAAAGAAAAATGTCATTCTTTGGCTTTCCATTTACAGAAAGATTTAATTATACTTCCAAGGTTCAGACTTTTTTAGAAGCAGAAAACATTTCCTGCTATGTTCCTGGATTCCTAGCAGTGCTGCAGCTGTTTATACAGCTCTGCTGTTGCATACCCAGAAGCCAATATAGCTGAACATGGGGGGACTGTCTGTGTCATCAGTACTGGTGTAGGGCTAACTTTCTAACAGGTCAGCCTTGCTTTTACTCCTCCAATGATTCTGGAATATGGAGCATATCCGTCCTGCTCTAGGGATACTAAAGGATCCTGTAACATCTTGCACAGCTGCTTTGAGAAGGCTTTGTGGAAACTGCTAAGAAAGCTCTCAGGACCCTTTCTGGGTCAGCATGGTCATCCAGGAGCATGTCTGGACATCACCACCAAATTTGAGAACCCTCAGGGCTTGGTCAAAATATTGGTTACTGATCTCAGCACCATTACAAACCAGTGGGACAGATGCATGCTCGGTTGTACCTGCAGCATACAGGTACTGCTGAGTAAGAAGCATAGGCATAAAGTCATGGTACACCCTTCAAGCAAAGAAAACAACACTGTCTCTAGATCAGTAGTCATGAGTCCCGCTATACAGAATCACTTAACAATGGCCAAGAACAGAGAACAATCTTTTTCCCCAACTTGTATTACTCATGGTTTATTTTGTGAAACAGTTGATACATGAGAATAGAACTTGATTATTTAGATACACTTATAACTGTCTTTACCCTTTGTAGTGTGGCATAAAATACAGGTAGGAGGTGTGTTGATTCTTGCAGGAATCAGAAGTAATTTTATTCCATCTGGAAGAAGAGGAAAGTAGTCAGAATTAAGTTTTTACAGCTCATGAGGCATACATGGTACCAGCGCTTGTACGGCTTGCTTTGTGTCACACCCAAGCACTGCACTGAGAGGTTAGTTTTAAATGTCAATAAGGTTCTGAAAGCAATCTAGGTTAATTGCTGAGAATTATCCTGAGAAGCTAAACCTTCTTTTTTCTTGTGGTTTGCAGTTCTAGAAACAAAACCAGAAATGTTTTCTGTTGTAACTGGTTGAGCAGACTAAGGACTGATGTGGTTTTGTGGTTTCCTTAGTTGTATCAGGAACTAACCAAAATACCCACTGGTCTCCTTGCCATGTCATTCTCTTCATTAATTTTCTTGAGTCATTACTACACATTACAATAGGACAAGGGAACTTCTTAGACACTCTAAGGGTTTTTTTGTTTGTTTGATTCTGTTTTCATTATGTTTAACTTCTCTTTTACAGTGGACTTCAAGCTTGCACTGTATGGACAGTTCAAATGCTATTATTGATCCAATATGCATCATAAATTTATAAGATGTTAAAGATAAATCTCAGTGCACAGTTTGACAAGATAAAAGCATTAGTTCTTAAACACTCATCACTTACCCTTATGCTATCTTGGTTTGAATTTAACGGTGACTATGTCTCTTCATGGCACTTTCCTCATGCAACTAGGACATCTGAAATAGAAGAAAGGGAACAAAATTAAATTTTGTTCCTGAAAACCATTTAAGTAGAACATATATTCCAGTTGTATGTATCAAAATAACCCAGTAAATTGTAGGTGAATTAGAAACTATTTGATGTTCAAAATTCTCATGGTTGATGTTCAGTAAAGAGGGTAAGGAGTTCTCTGTCATCGCAGACTCAGAGAAATAACCACTGCTATTCTTGCGAAGATCTGCCTGTTTGCAGGTGCTCAGCTGGAGGCTGGCAGCGAAGCTATCTGAAGATTCCCCACCTCTGAGCAAGAAGCCGGGGCCCTTACAGGCCAGGGGCTGTAGTTTGTCTTCCAACTTACAATGCCCGGGCAGCATAAACGAGAAATGGAAGGTAACCTGACCTGAACACAAAGGAATGAGAGACAGAGGAGAGTCAGAGGCAGAGGGAGTGGGAAGAGCTTGATGGGACAAGAAGGCAGGGGCATCTTCTAGGATATGAACAGAGGAATAGTCCTGCAGGAACCAGCAGCAGTATGTAGCCAGTAAAGAGGGCGATCTCCCCAAACGGTGCTGTAGGACCCAGCAGATGAGTGTTGGGGTTTACAGACACTCTACAAACAGCTGTGAAACCCACTGGCAAAGTAGGTGGTACAAGCTGGAAAAAAATGGCCTTCTCTAGCTTTCTGTTGCTCTTTGAACTCAACTAGTAAAGGTTTAAGAAAGTAGATCTAAAAGTCTGGTATTGCTGGGGACCTCTTGCAGCATGTAAACCATAACCATAGTTCCATATGGTTAAAATCTGGTTTTATCCAGCAGATTTAGTTTTTGTAAATGCAGGGAGTTTCATGTAAACACTATTCTTTAAGTGCATGTTAAAATGAAATAAAATTGATTATGAAGTTAAGTGCTTAAAAATTAGAAGCAGTCAGAATTAGAGTTGTCTATGCAGCCTTAATGTGTTCTATTTTAATCCTACTTTGATCATAATCTAATTTATAATTGCAGGTTCATATATTTTTCCCTTAATTTAATTTACTTAGGATGGATCAAGGCATGAAAAGAGATTGTTTGTGAACACTAACATCAACCATATATGTACTAAATCCATTAATAAACTGTGCAAAAAGAGCCTGGATTAGATATAATAAAAACTTCTACAACTATGAATTTAGTCTAGGGTGACACTGCCTCTTTCCTTAAGGGTTAGAATTTAGTCTTAGATATACACAAAATTTCTTATAATGACAAGTTACTCTGGGATAAGGAACTACCAGTCAAAGCTCTTGCTATGCCATCCACAGGGATTTGTTGGGGCTGAAGGTGTCTCCTGCCAGTGTGAAAAATCTTGGTTTTAAAGTTCTAGTTTTACTCCTTTGACTTTCTGTTATTACTGTAACAGTTATTCTTTTCCAGATACCAGTAGCATGATCCAATTTTGGTTCAATTTAAATTTTGTAACAGAAATGGTACCCTTCTGCCCCAGTACTGTCTCCTAAATCACCATCATCAGCACTTGACCCTTCTCACTGCCCACACAGTCCTGCCGAGTGATTTGACTGTACCACTGCCTCACAGTCCTGTCTGCCATCAAGACAGGTGAGAGAAAGGTAATTTTGTTTGCTAATACGGCTTTCACCAGAAATGCACCTGGACTGCAGGTGCCCTTACTGGTAGACGTGAGACGGCTGTAGCCCACCAATGCTGGTCCTGTGGACAGGCCAATTCCTGGACAACACTGGGTCCTGCCATACCCTCTTTAAATGATGGAGGTTTGGTGAGTTGGCAGCACTTCCATGGTTAATACAACACTTTCATGAAAACAGTTAACCCCTCTGATATTCTAGCCAGTGAGCAGCAGCTGAGGTGGTGCACACTTCTGAAGAGCAGATGATTTGCACCGCACCAGCCTGGACCAGGAGCTGCACAAAATGGGCCTGTCTGCACCGACCCCTCCACAGAGACCTTCTGTGCCTCTGGCAGTAGTGCTGAATGAACATTGCCTGCCTGGTGACCTCTCCTGGCTTTTTTGAAAGCGCATACAATACAAACTATGGTTTGAGTTTTTTGTTCCTGAGGAGGTGTCTGCAGAAGGAAACAAACAGCACCATTTCTGCAGTTAGAATTCTCTTCCAGAAGTGTATGAAAAATATTATTCTTCCTCATGCTGAATTTCTGGTGTTGAAACATCATCTCCCTCTAACTTGAGTTAATTTAATATTAAAGTTTTGTTTTGCATTTTAAAACCTTTTAAAACTTTTCATTAAAAGGTTTACCTCGGTCTCCAAATTATGTTAGTAAACCAGGACAGTTTATTTGTATTTGTTTGTATAATATCTTTAGTAAATGAACAACAAATGAATTTTTTAAATAAATGAACGGCTTCTTTTATGAAGTTAATATGACTTCATACCTCTCTCTGTCCAATAGCAAAATTTGACTGACTCAAATGCTAAACATTTTCCACTTACCATTTTTACATAGATATGTACCCTTTAGTTATTATTTAAAACTAGCTCATTTGCAACTTAATCAGGCTAATGAACTTTTATTTGTAAAATTAAGTTATTAAAATGGCAGTTTTTAACCCTTTCATGTGGCTTTGTCTGCCCTGAAAATATACAAAATCTTGCTTTTTTAAGGTTTCCCCTTTCATCCACTTAAACAATTTTTTAAAAACTTGTTTCAGCTCCACCTCTGTTTTCACCTCCTTTTAGTAATGCCCGAGTTCTTGTAATCGCCTGTTTCCATCCCAGGTGCACTGCCATGTGCCAAGCCTGGCTCAGACATGTGCGGTTAATTGGCCGTGCAGGTGTACTCGCTTGGAGTTACCCACTGTTCCAAGTCGGCAAGGCTTGTAGAAGGGTGAAACAAATCAGTTCAAAGGAAAATACATTTTAGAGGTGGCCATTAGAAAAGTATATCTGGGTTATAAAACCCAATTATTCAAGTGCTACTTTTAGTGACTACATGAAGTTTTTGTGATCTGAGTCCTGTTCCTTCAGGTGAAGAAGCACTCTGTAGCACTCTATCTGCCTGAACCAATGTAAATTAATTCCAGTTGTGAATGTTTCTCTCAACTGGGTGGCAGATGTTTCAGACTGGCCACTATAAAACGAAATAACTGTAACTAAAATTTCCATTTCAACATGACCAGGAATTTACAGAAGAAAGGTACTGTCAGGTCTGGAAACTCAGGCCAGGTGAAAACTGGGTACTGTTCTTTCCATATTATTTGTGTAGCTTTTTGTTCTGTACTTCATATCTTAATTCTTAAAGATAAAAAAAATCTTTTGTTTCAAGCTAAACAAAATTGGAATGTTATGTACATACAGATACCTGTTCATTGTTGCATTCTCCGGTTATTTTTTTTTCCTTTGTAAAACAAGAAGAAAAGGAGAAGAAGCACTACCTAGTCAGGGGGGTAGCATAACCAAATCAGAAAAATAATTTACTGTTTTGCTTTGCATGGGTCTAATGCCTGGTACATATGGAGTGAAGCAAAAAAATCTTCTTTGTCTTTCACATAGGGGTCAGACATGCCAAAACATGTTAAGATAGTTGTAGAGTACATGCTGCATAAGGGTAAACAGCAAATAAAAAAGTGGGTAGACTTGCTTGTTTGGTATGTGTGAGGATAGCATAAACACCTCATTGCTCACATCAAACATGCTTTAACTCTGCTCATTTACATTTGTTTTCAAATAGATCACTGTGCAGACATGGCTGAAAACACTACAGTTAATAAAACCTAAACAGTATTCAAACACCCTCTCTATATACAAACACCTCAGAAGGTATTTACCATATGATACTTTGCTGTTTCCTAGATTTATTCCTGTATACCAATTTATTTGCAGAAGTTCAAAGACTAGTAAAATGTTAAAATAGTTATGGAATTTCAGAGTCATTCCTCCATTCCCTCTGCCCCTTTCTGAATCATAAATCTTTGGCTTTGGTTTGAACAAATATGTGGAGATGATGGACTATAACGAGAACATGTGAAAGGTTTTGAGTTTGTCCCAGTCTGAATGAAACCAAATGCAAGAACTTCAGATGCGGTCCTGAGGTGGAGCATCAGCTCTTCAGTCCATTCTGTGCTGAGTAAGTCCCGTTTACACACTCCAGCTACCACTCAAAGGGGTCATTGTGGCTTGCTTGGGAGACTGCCCTTGAACATGCATCAGTATAGCTATGCCCTAGAGTGGTTTGTATTTATGTATGTCTATTTAAAGACGATGATGATGGGCTTAAGTAAATTGTAAAATGTAGGGCTTCTAGCTTATGCAGTTGTATAGCATGCTTTATATAACCACAAATCTTTTACTCAGTCTGGCCATTGTCCACTTATATTTTCTGCCTTGATGGACTTTTATCTTAAATATTGTTAAGACTACACTCACTTTAGGCTCTAATTGCCGCTGGAATATATTTTATACAGAGCAGAAGACACAGCTTTCCCTAAGCTTTCCTTTTCAGTACAAGCCCTATCCTCCATTTACCCTTGTTTTATATACATATGATCTCATTTTTTCAAAGACTGAGCACTTCTCACAACATAACAAAAACAGGTAGTAGCCGATGTTATTCTAATGATTTAGAACTATTTTGAGGTAAGAGTTGATTCCAAACCGATAGAAATCAATGGGAATAAGTAATTTCAGCTGGCTTTGATCAAGTCACAGAGCTTTAATTTACACACACACACAAATCTGATAGGACTTGGAGAATGAGACAGCCACAACTTCCTCACATATGCTGAGGTCTCTCGGTAATTGTTCCATTTCAATGAGTGGTTTTTACTGAAGAAGGTAGGATAACCATGAGGATTTTTCCTCTCATACTAGAAGGAACAAATAAATTGCTGGATTGTAAATGATCTCCCTTTGACCTTTGTCTGCAACTGTATCTCTGACTTTGATGGGTGTTCTATCACTGCATTGCAATAATTGAAGAATGAGATACAGTAATGGGTGAATGATGCCCAGTCACCACCTCACTGTAATTCCATTAGTGTTCTACTCCTGTGTCCTCTACAAAAGTTGAAAGATTAACTCAACACCTGCGTCACTAAGAGGAAAAAAAAAAGTATTCTCATTAAATAAACAAGGGAGGAAAATGTTCAGCCCATTATCCTGGAAGCTGTATATTATAGGAATTGCAGTCAATGCAGTTTTCAATGTCAGTGTTTTATAGATATAAATTTTATATAAAATCTGTGTGGCTGAAGTATACTGCTTTTGCTTGTTTGTTTCTTCTGAAGTCTTTAACCCGTTCTTGTTTCTGTGTATGTTATATAGGTCTAGGTGATGAAATAAGTTTTGATAGAATTCAAAATATGTTTTTGTATATGTTATGTTAAACAGAGTTCCTTAAGCAGAGTTTCTCAAAATTAACAGAAGATTCCAGTTCTAGCTAACATGTCTTCAGAGTAAAAATAAATACTATCACAATGTTTCTGTCTAACTCAAGTGTTAACACCTGATATTACAGGAAGGCCATACAGATACGAAGGTACCTTCACTTTGGCAAGTGGGTCCTTGAACTTGCAGATAGACTAGAAATGAAAGGTACATTTTCAATGACTACAATGATAAATGAACCAAAGGCTGTGGCTACCAGTGGTTCCGGTGATCCTCTGTTGCTAGAAATTAGTGAATCAAGAATGAATATTTTAGGAAAGGTTGAACTCTGATACAAGCAGAAGTTCAGCTGAAACTGAAACAGGAATTAAACCGTTGTGGTCTTTTCTTTATTGACATTGAGATGAGTACATTTGTCCCTATAGCCTAAATGATGCCCAACATTTCAGGTAAAAGAAGCCACAGAGCTTCCCACAGAGGCATTTGAGGATCATGGGACCATGGCTTCTCACTGTGGAATGAGATGTATCTGGAATTTGATGAAAATTAATACATTCTCTGACATGTGGTGGGTACAAGCCCAATAATAGGAAGGACATGCAAGCAATCTTGCTGAGTGACCCAGAATGCTTACAAATTACCCTAATATACCAGACATACCCTTCTTACTGGGTTGAGGGACGAGTTTTGATCGTGTGATTGATGCATATCGTACTATGCGGGGCTGTGCCTTCCTCAGGAAACTGGGGTAGAGGAGGAAATATGCAAAATGCTCTGAGTCATCACCTGCCTGTGTTTGAGAAGGCCAAGAAGTGCACAAGGTGCAAGCTGCATTGATTTCACTGGTAGTATACAGACTGGGAACTCCTGCCTGTATTTATGAGGGTAAGGATTCAGGACTCCCTTCTTAATTCTGTGGCTGATTTATTGCAGAAGAGAGGTAATTAGATGTGTTTTGATGAGGCAATCTGAGGTTAATCCTATAAATGGTTAATATCTGAAAACTTTTCTGATATATTATTGTACATCAGAAGTATTTATGACCGGTGTGTTTGTAAGTGATATCGAATGATAATCTGTTCCAGCTTTATAGAAAAGTTGCTGCTGGGTAATGGCTGATGCAATTTCTGGAAGCCAAAGAGCAATAGTACCTCTATCCTGCATAAGGAGTTGGACTCTGAATTTGTAGCTGAAGTATACTTGGCCCAGAAAGATGTTGAAGCAGTCTTGTTTATCTTCACCACACACATTTTTTCAGTAAGAATTTGCTGTTGGGAGACTCAAAGCACTCAAAAGAAGTAAGCATTTTACAAAATTATTAAAAGCAAACTCTATTGTCAATATCCAGTTCATAATTTCCCTGTGATTCATTGTCCTTATTCATCTCACTTGCTTGAATCACTTACTAGCTTTTCTGACTCACTTGTGTTGTTTTTTTTCCAGTCTTCCTGTTCCCAGCTTAATTCCCAAATTTCTAGTATACTTCCTTGTAGTAGGATCAAGTAAAATGTGAAAGTAGGAGCATAAAATCCAAACTGTTCCATTGCCCACCATCTGTAAGACAGAAGCAGCGCCTACTGACATAGAAGCTCTTAGAAGAAGGTAGAGCTCTTTGTTAGTGACCAACGTGTTGTAGGACAGGAACAGAAGATTAAGCAATGTAGTGGCATGTGATTTTTTTTTTTGTAAGTTATGTTTGTCTTGTATGTTACTCAGAGGAGGTAATAATAATAGATGTAGCAGGAAGACACATTTCCTGACATGAGAATAGACACCTTGAGGCTAGATAGTCCCAAATGGAAAAGAAAGGGATTTGTTGTCCTGAATGTCCCCTTGAGACTAAATAATTCTAATGGCTTTTTATGTGTGAGCTCTGAAACCATATCCTTTTAGAGTATCCAATTTGTTATTAATATAAATATACTGTACTAATGTAAATAAACATGCTGTTCTTAGAGAAAAGAGTACACCTGGAGTTACAAATCTAAATAAAAGGAAGAGAATTGGAGAGTCTATATTTTGATTCAGCTGTGTTTGAGAAGGGTTCTTGCTCCTGGAAACAATGAGATACAAACCTGTTTGCATAGTCAATCTCCAGCCAGAAAGAATTCCTGTCAAGTGAAATATTAACCCAAAGGAATGCAGCTTTCTTAGGGCAATGAGCTCTTGGCTTCGAACAAATCTTTAATGCAGAGCTAAAGTGACCATTTAAAAAACATATATGCATCCAGAGGACTGGATGGCTGTCAGACCACAACAGGATTATCCTATCTTTTACATACAGTTTACCTGTTTGTAACTGGCCTGGATCTGTAGTGCTGAAAAGTAATTTCTAGCTAAATAGCAGTCAAATGTCTACTACTTACTTCCATTGCAGCAGGCAGGTGTTTATATTTATATTGTGCAAACTATTGTAGCAGCTGGGAGCTCTATTAGTAATCCTTATATTTAATTGCTCAAGGAATATTTCCTTCAGTTTCTCTTCTCCTGGGGACCACACTGGGAGTGATGATCTTCCTAGGCAGGGACAAATTTACACTGGATCCACAACACAAGAGGCATGAAAAATGGAGCACAAAAAGCTCTGATCCTGCTGAGGGTGATAGGTGTAAGGTCCCAAGGCCCATTCCTTTGCAGCATGATGTACTAGATATGTTAGTGAGTGCCGAGTTCAAGCTGCACCCATTAAACCCACCATGTAGTTGCTGCTCCAGGAAATATTTTTTCGGCCCTGGGAGATAGTTGCACTAAAATGCCATAAAACCAGCAGAACAACTCCTCATTCCTCCTGCCAACTGAGAAAGGGCTAAACCTCTAAAGCACAATTCAGACCATCAAGTTCATGCTAAACTGGGTGTTTCCCTCATTTTTTTTATTAGCAGAGATCCATGTGCAAAGCATAACTTTCTGTCCTTTGGCTGTGATGGACTCTGATGTGCTTTGTAGGTGTTCCTCTGTATAAATGGGGGAGGCTCAAATGTGCTGTAAGTCACAACTGTGGAATTATTAAAAAATATACACTTTGTGTTTGTTAATTTCTCTGCAGAGTGTGTTTCTTCCTCTAAGTACCCTTCACTTGCCAGTGAAGTGGCACTTGGTGGCACTCTGTAGATAATAACAGTACGGCTGGTTTGCTGCTTTTTGTAGTGAGTTTCAATCTGCCTATAGGTTCTTGTAGATGGCTTAGGACTGGTACCTTCTTGACTAGGGAGTTATGGGGAGGGGAGATGAGAGGACTTAAGCATTACATCCCAAATCCTACCCACCTGTGACACTGAAATGTGAATTTACTCCTGGAAGGTATATGACCTTACAAGAGAAACAAAAGGCTTTATTAATAGCAATGTTAAAATTCTCATTGCTAGGAAGCTGAGTTAAACCACTCAGAAGAATGGGGTAGCTCCCCCTGCTAAGCTTTTATTTCTCATTTTTCACAGTCATTTCAACATTCATTTTACTTTGCATGACTTTGCAGTCATAGTGGAGAGAGTACGTGGGTTTCTTCTCGCATTAAATGTGTGACTATAGCCTCAGAGAAAGACTGTTACGGACAGTGTCCAGGAAGAGTCTCAGCTCTCATTAAACACCGATCATTACATGTATTGCATAAAGAGTCACTGGTGACTGTCACATATAGTTAAAGCCATACTTCTGCTATTACCACCATGCAAAAGGCAAGATGTGAAGTTTTATGATCATTACAATTTTGCCCACAAAAAGACAGAGAAAACTAACCAAAGCAGACATTTTGCTTGCCCTGCCTCCTCCTTTTATCCTGTTAACATTGACCCATGGAGGGATTTCAGTCCTCAGCAATTCACTTGGCCAGTGGTTTATAGGCAGAGCTGGTTGGAAATTCTGGCTATGTGTATTTGTGGGCCCATAGTTTGTGTTGCTTTCAATGACAAGGAAAAAAAAATTCTATGGGACTAATCCTTTGAAACACTAAGCATTTCTGTTGAGGCCCTTTGAGTAGAAAACGGAGATCCGATCATCTTGCAAAACTAAACTGAGTGAACATTCCTTTAAAAAAAGAGAAGAGAGAAAATACAGCCTTAAAGGGGATTTGTAAATGCCTTCCCAACAGGAGGGACTACTGAACTGTTCTGACAGCATGTAGAGTTTTCATAAGATTATCTTTCTTTTGGAGATATATGGAAAATACAGAGTCTGAAATTGCCACTAAGTCCACAGACAGAATGGATCCCAATATCAAGGAGATCATTGCTACTATTCTTAGTCTATATTTCAAAAGCTTTAGGAGTCTTAAGCAGGTCACATCTTTCCCCTCACCTCTATCTCAGGAATCTTTGTTGTACCATCAACAATGCATATTGCATCTGGGATGCAGCCTAGTTCAAGCCTTCTTCCAATGTGCTTCTGGTAATACAAGAGCAGAGCATTTGTTAAGCTGTGATCCAAGTATACCTAGTGGCTAAAGTTACTGCAGCACAACTAGTAAGGAAAGAATAAACCGTCTGAGGCAGGGACTATATATTTGAACGACCAATCTCCTTCCTTTAAAAAAAAAAAATATATATATCCACTGATTTCCTGTTCCATTTAGCTAGTTCTGCTTTTATATAAAAAAAACCAAAACAAAACAAAATAAAAACCCCACCCCAAAACAAACAAACAAAACCCCTCAAGCCCCACAATTAAGGTGACAGATAAATCAGCTAATTGGATTTCAACTTGCTTAGATCTGTGCGATAACCCAGACCTTGTAACTGGGAGCACTGAATATATGTAAAATAAAAATAAGAAAATCTAAATTTCAAAGAGAATCTCACCCCCAAATTTATGGAAATGGCATCCTGTTGTTTTGTCTTCATTACGATAGAAGATAAACAGATCACTTTATTTGTGATCCAAACAGAAACACATTCTGGCATCTGTTCTATGCCAATAGTTGCTCTTGTTATGAACATACTTAGATTTTATTGCGTTGGGCTATTTGCCACTTTATGTAAGCTACACCAGCTGCTCTTACACAACAGATTACTGTATGCAGCACTCTGGTTTTCCCTAAAGCTGATAATGCTTTGTAAAATCCGGATAGCTAAGTCTCTAGGAAGTGACTGTAAGTTATATTACCATTGTGATAACTGAGAGCAGAAACAGCCTTGAAGAACTGTACTAAAAAGCTGCTACTCTAAGGGAAGATTGTGGTTGTGGGTAGCTATTTAGCATGCCTAATGTGTGTTCTTACATCCTTTTACCTGCTACATTTTTTCTAGTACTTGCTGCTTTCCGTCAAATTTGATCTATTGCACATAATAATGAGAAGTTTTAATAATAAACACTGAGCAAATTTCTATTTTGACTTTTATGGCAATGAAATATACTGAAATCAGTTCAAATCTATTTGAAAAAAAAAGGCCCTGAATCCTCTTTGTTGCATTTCTGTGACAGGTTTCATGCTCTCTTTTTTTGGCAACCTTCTGCACGGGAAAGCAGCATTATGCAAATAAAAATTCAAATGGCAGCCACATATAACACAACTTTTCTTGGCATCTTGGGTGACATAGGTCAGACTATGCTATCACAGAACTAAAACAAGTTCTTCTCAGGTGTAAACTCTGCCTCAGCTATATTCTAAAACAAGTTTTTCTATTATTTAGATGCAACATGGGTACAAAATCACATTAATTCAAATCCTGTTCATCCAGTGATAGGACAAGGGGCAATGGGTTCAAGCTGGAACACAGGAGGTTCCACTTGAATATGAGAAAAAACTTCTTTCCAGTGAGGGTGACAGAGCACTGGAACAGGCTGCCCAGAGAGGTGGTGGAGTCTCCTTCTCTGGAGACATTCAAAGCCCGCCTGGATGCGTTCCTGTGCGATCTGATCTAGGTGTTCCTGCTCCGGCAGGGGGATTGGACTGGGTGATCTTTCGAGGTCCCTTCCAATCCCTAACATTCTGTGATTCTGTGAAATTTAGGAATGCCATACTTAAGTGGTAGTTGAACTTTGCTGGTTTTGACTAGGTGCTGGTGATTAAAGTGCCCATGAGTATAAAGTTGTGTAGGCACTGCTGCTGCAGGAAAAAGTCAAAGTATAATTGGTCTGAGGGTGTGGAGAGAAGCAGCAGGGGATGCTAGTAGGGACAGCAAACGCTCGGCAGGGTTATGGAAACCTGCCAAATCTTCATCCTCACTGCAGGAAGCTCCTGCTGCACCCAAGGAGTAAGTAAAACAGATGGCTGTCACTTTTGAAGCCACTAATATTCACTTCTGTGCCTCTTGTATATTTTTTCCCCTTCCCTTCAAATTTCCACCTCCTGCAGTAGCTCCTGGAGCAATCAGGCACCGGCAGAGATGTTGGAAGGCAGCCACAGTTCAGTTTCATCATCTTCAGTTTCAGCTGAAGATGATGGTTGCTTTGTTTTGTTTTTCCTCTTCCCCAGGCTGCCTCCACAATTTGGCAAAGGGATGTCAGGATTAGAAATAGTGGGACTGGAGAATGTGCCAGAATCTATTAGAGGGAAAGAGGCAGAGCTATAGTAAAGGGTGAGATGGAGTGGTGCCAGCAGGAGCGTGGCATGGGGGTTTGGATGCAATTAGCACAGCCAGCCAAACATACCCTAACACAGACACTTCAGTTACATGCTAGCTGAATAGTCCTCTATATTTGTGCTTTTTTTCATCAGGGCATAGCTGATACCTGTAGACAAGGTTTTGTTTTTTCCTCAAAAACAGCAGTGATGTGGATCCTGGTAAGTCTATAGCATGCATCAGCTAGAAGTGTTTTCTAATGATGACCTAAATCAAATCTCTGTATCTAACAGAGAAGAGCATGAGATGGAAAAAAAAATAATGTTTATGTCTCCACTGTATTTCAGCTATTCTGAAGGATCATGAGACTTTTTTTTACCTTATATTTCTGGACCTCCTAATGCATTTGTATGCTGTTTTGAAGACTAACAAAGTACCGGTTTGAAAGAAGACAGAAATGTGTAGGATGTTCAATTTTACTTCTATGTTGTGGTTTGAACCCACTCAGCTGGCAGCCAAATACCACACAGCTGCTCACTCACCCTCCCCCCTCCCAAGGATGGGGTAGAGAATTAAAGGGGTAAAGGGAAAAGAGACTCCTGGGTTAAGAACAATTTGTTAACTAAATAGAAATAAAACTGTAAATAATAACAATAATAATAATAATAGTAATATATACAACTATACAAATGAGTGATACACAGTGATACTGCTCACCACCCAATGACCAAGGCCCAGTCTGTTCCCGGTCAACGATCCCAGAGCAGGCAGAGTCCTGAAACCGCAGTCCTGGAAAACAGGTAAGAGTCTGAGACTCCCAGAGTCTGACAGCTGCCTGAGAGAGCGAGAGGCAACCCTTAGAGAGGAGCGACCAAGAGAGAGAGCATGAAGTGACCTCAAGAAATAATGCACTTCCCGA